>ML675611.1:1497314-1508031 GCA_007922155.1 Mesoclemmys tuberculata
GGGTGTAGCTGGGAACTGAGGCAGCTGCCCTCGTTCCCTAGTTCAATGATTGTTCTGGTAGATGGGTGTTTTCATTAAGGGGGGAGGAATAGGCTGTGTATTCTGTCTTGCCTAATTGCCTCGGTTGCTCTAGCAACAGAGCTTAGCTTGTTGCCATAGCAACAGAGGTAGACTATTAGGGGATAGCTCAGTCAGTCCTGGCTGGTTTTAGTGCAGTAAAGACTCACCCTGTGTTGCATCTCTCTGTGCTCCTAGGCTGATTACTCTCTCTGAATACAAGCAATTAAAAAGATTCCAAATAACAGTGCCCCTAGCTGGGTCTCAGCTCCCCCCCACACCATGGACACTTACTGGCTGGGTCTAGTTAACAAATCTCTCAGACTCCTGGGGTTAGACTCTGTGGAACGTTGCCTGCTGAACTGCGTTCCGCGTGTCAGCCCCTGCCTCGTCTTAGGCAGCTATGTAACATGTTCCATAAAAACTTCTGCTGGCTTCTCTGGCACAGGGAGCTGTGCTGCCCTCCTGTCTCTAGGGGTATATACTGAAGCAAAGGAAACACTGCAGACGGCCCCTCTCCCTTCCCCATGGAGGACTTCCTTTCCTCTGGGCTCCAGCCCATTAAAAAAGACAAAGGAGAGGAAAGTTGATTTGTTTTTATTGCCATCCATGCTCCCCATAGGCTCCACACGTTACACAATGAGAGCACACGTGAAAGTAAGGCCTTTGAGCTAAAGTACACACAATCATTGTGTTAATTGAATAACAGATTTGGGACCAGGCAGGCTTCTGCAGCTTTCAGTGAGGAAAGCATTTGCGCCATGTCCTTTTACCCTTGTACCAGAGCTGGTGAAAGGGGCTTGCCTTCCGAGAAAACGCAGGGCAGCAGCTCTTGTTTACCTTCGTGCTTTGGTGCCCCATGTGGCCCTATTTCATTTCAGAGTTGGCTGCTACAACCCAGCCTGGCTTTCTGGCAGTGTGAGTAACGGTGCAAAACCTTCTGCAAGCAGAGAGGAAGCGACAAGTTGAGTGAGGTGCCTGTTCTTGCAACATGCCTGGGTTTGCTGGGCAGTTCAAAGGGATTATTGTCAGAAACAGCCCAGCTCAGCCATGCTCTAGACCTTGACAATGGGCAGCCAATGTACCAAGCCTCGTCCAGAAGTGAAATAGTTTCCCAAAAGCCTTAGTCTGGTTTGTGCCTTGTGTGTTGCACCAGCCTGGGACCCTGGGTGAGTAACTGGTGGGCCGCTTGTGTTCGCTCAGCTGGAGAGTGAAGAGAACAAGAGTTGCGTTGCCAGTAACACACCAAAACATGCAGGAGCCGGTCGGCCTGCACTTGCAGCAGACGTGTTTAAACTCCCCGGGGGGAACCCTCCCAAGAGCTAGCCGGCTGCTGTTTCTGAGAGCTCACCTACACACACACTGGGAGCTCAGGCAGTCCAAAGAGGCTTGCTAGCTCTCCTCGAGTGAGCAGGGTGAAAGTAGCAGGGTGACTACAACAGCATAGCGACCCCCCCCCCCGAGTACATCTCCAGGAGATCAGGCTGGATGGTGCTTGGGAAGAAACAACCATCGGGGCCGCTCCAGGACCCTAAGAGTGCATGCTGCAGCCCCTTCAACTTCGCAGCATGCCTTCGACACCTGCAGATTCCCCTCAGCAAGACGAACCCTCAGCCGGCTGCTTCAGCCACTTCTCCACCCTCTTTGCATGCTGAAACAAGGGTCTGCCCTTCCACTCCAGACACCAGTGCAAGTCGGCATCTGTCTCTGCCAAGATCACCCTCCATGTCTGCGTGGGAGGAGGTGGAGGGTTATCTGCTGTCTTTTAAGTAAAATCAGAGAATCCTTGAATATAAGAGTTGAAGGGACCTCAGGAGGTATCTAGTCCAACCCCTGCTCAAAGCAGGACTAACCTCAGCTAAATCATCCCAGCGAGGGCTTTGTCCAGCCGCAGCTTAAAAACCTCTAAAGATGGAGATGCCACCACCTCCCTAGGTAACCCATTCCAGTGCTTCACCACCCTCCTAGTGAAAAACTTTTTCCTAATGTCCAACCTAGACCTCCCCCACTGCAACTTGAGACCGTTGCTCCTTGTTCTGTCATCTGCCACCACTGAGAACAGCCTATCTCCATCCTCCCTGGAACCCCCTTTGAGGTAGTTAAAGGCTGCTATCAAATTCCCCCTCATTCTTCTCTTCTGCAGACTAAACAGGCCTAGTTCTTTCAGCCTCTCATAAGTTTGTGCTTCAGCCCCCTAATCATTTTTCTTGCCCTCCACTGGACTCCTTCCAACTTGTCCACATCCTTTTTGTAGTGGGGGGCCCAAAACTGGACACAATACTTCAAATGCAGCCTCACCAATGCCGAATAGAGGGGAATAATCACTTCCCGCCAATGCTTTTTCTAATGCAGCCCAATATGCCATTAGTCTTCTTGGCAACCAGGGCACACTGCTGACTCATATTCAGCTTCTTATCCACCATAACCCCCAGAACTTTTCTGCAGAACTGCTGCCTAGCTTGTCAGTCCCCAGTCTGTAGCTGTGCATGGGATTCTTCCATCCTAAGTGCAGGACTCTGCACTTATCCTTGTTGAACCTCATCAGATTTCTTTTGGTCCAATTCTCCAATTTGTTTAGGTCCTTCTGTATCCTATCCCTCCCTTCCAGGGTATCTACCACTCCCCCTAGCTTAGTGTCATCTGCAAACTTGCTGAGGGTGCAAACTACCCCATCCACCAGATCATTAATGAAGATGTTGAACAAAACTGGCCCCAGGACCGACCCATTGGGCACTCCACTTGTGACCGGCTGCCAGCTAGACATGGAGCCACTGATCACAACTTATTGGGCCCTATGCTCTAGCCAGTTGTCTATCCATTTTATAGTCCATTCATCCAACCCATACTTTTTTAACTTGCTGATAAGAATACTGTGGGAGACTGTACCAAAAGCTTTGCTAAATTCAAGGTATATCACGTCCACTGCTTTCCCCTCATCCACAGAACCAGTCACCTCTTCATAGAGAGCAATCAGGTTGGTCAGGCATGACTTGCCCTTGGTGAATCCATGTTGACTGCTCCTGATCACCTTCCTGTCTTTTAAGTGCCTTAAAATGGGTTCCTAAGAAGACCTGCTCCATGATTTTTCCAGGGATTGAGGTGAGGCTGACTGGCCTGTAGTTCCCTGGATCCTCTTTCTTCCCTATATCACTATACATCACTATATTTGCTTTTTTCCAGTCATCAGGGACCTCCCCCAGTTGCCACAAGCTTTCAAAGATAATAGCCAATGGCTGTGAAATCACATCAGCTAACTCCTTCAGCACCTTCGGGTGCATTGCCTCTGGCCCCAAGGACTTGTTTATGTTCAATCTTTCTAAATAGTCCTGGACCCATTCCTTCAGCACTGCGGGATGTTCACCTCCTCCCCATTCTGTGCCGCCCAGTGCAGTAGTCTGGGAGCTGACCTTGTCTGTAAAGACAGGCAAAAGAAGCATTGAGTACCTCAGTTTTCTCCACATCCTGTGTCACTAGGTTGCCTCCCCCATTCTGTAAGGGGCCCACACTTTCCCTAATCTTCCTCTTGTTGCTAACATACCTGTAGAAACCCTTCTTGTTCCCCTTCATGGCTCTTGCTAGCTGCAACTCCAATTGCGCTTTGGCCTTCCTGATTTCATTCCTGGATGTTCAAGCAGTATTTTTATAATCCTCCCTAGTTATCTGACCAAGCTTCCACTTCTTGTAAGCTTCTTTTTTGTGTTTAAGCTCACCAATGACTTCTTTCTTAAGCCAAGCTGGTCGCCTACCACACTTGCTATTCTTTCTGCACATCGGGATGGTTTGTTCCTGTGCCCTCAATAAGGTTTCTTTAAAATACAGCCAGCCCTCTTGGATTCCTTTCCCCCTCGTATTAGCCTCCCAGGGGATCCTGCCCATCAGCTCCCTGAGGGAGTGAAAGTCTGCTTTTCTGAAGTCCATGGTCCGTATCCTGCTGTTCTCCTTGCTTCCTTTTGTCAGAATCCTGAACTCAACCATCTCATGGTCACTGCTGCCTAGGTTGTCACCCACTTCTACTTCCCCTACCAAATCTTCCCTGTTTGTGAGCAGCAGGTCAAGAGCAGCACGGCCCCTAGTTGGTTGCTCCAGCACTTGCACCAGGAAGTTGCCTGCAAAACAGTCCAAAAACTTCCTGGATTGTTTGTGCTCTACTGTATTGCTCTTCCAGCAGATGTCAGGGTGATTGAAGTCCCCCATGAGAATCAGGTTCTGTGAACTGGAAACTTTCCCTAGTTGACTGAAGAAAGCCCCATATATCTCATCCTCCTGGTCTGGTGGCCTATAACAGACACCCACCACAACATCACCCTTATTGTTCTTGCTTCTAAGCTTAACCCAGAGACTCTCAACTGGCGTATCTCCAGTTTCACACTGGAGCTTAGAGAAATCATTGTGCTCTCTTACATACAGTGCAACTCCTCCACCCTTTCGCCCCTTCCTGTCCTTCCCGAACAGTTTATTTCCATCCATGACAGTGCTTAAGTCATGTGAGTTATTCCACCAAGTCTCAGTTATTCCAGTCATGTCATAGTTTCTTGACTGTGCCAGGACTTCCAATTCCTCCTGCTTGTTTCCCAGGATTCTTGCATTTGTGTACAGGCACTTGAGATAACTAGCTGATTTGCCCTACTTTCTTAGTATGAATCAGGAGGTCTCCCCTGTTGCACCCTCCTCCTTCTGCTTCCTCATGGTGTCCCACTTCCACACTTACCTTCCCCCATTGAGCCTAGTTTAAAGCCCTCCTCACTAGGTTATCCAGCCTGTCCACGAAGATACTCTTCCCTCTCTTCATTAGGTGAATCCCGTCTCTTCCTATTAATCCTTCTTCCTGGAACAACAGCCCATGATCGAAGAATCCAAAGCCCTCTCTCCAACACCACCTGCATAACCACACATTTAAACAGTGAGAGTTCTATGGCACTTTAAAGACTAACACATTTATTTTTCTTTTAAGTATTTGTCCATATAAGAAGGATGCTGCCAAGCTCTGTAAAGGTGAAAAAACCCAGCAATGGGTGCAGAGATTCAAGCTCAAAATTCTTGACACTCCAAGAGTCTATTCTCAGTTTTATGGGAACGGGGTCCACTTGATGTGATGGCAAATCTAAACCAACAAGCTGCTGAGCATCGCCTCGAGCAGCTACTTCATGTCAATAGAAACATTCTCATTTTGTTTTGGAAAGAAAAATATCATTTGATATAAGATGGGGAGAAACAGACTTTCAGAAGAGCAAATAAAAAAGAGCAAAGCACCAGCTCTGTGCCTTGAATGAACGTAATCTGCAAAGAATAATAAAAGACATGCTGCGGTGTTCCCAGACTGATAATGGCTTTCCTGCAGAGAAGGTAGCTTCCTGCAGTGTGCAAAGAAACTGTGTGGACAGGCCCTCAGATGAGGAGATTGATTTTGTAATTCACAATCAGAGCTACAGGCTGTTAGGAGGAGTGTACTTGTTTCTTATAAAAGCATTAGCAAAGCAATTATTGAATATATCACAGCCATACCCGAATGTCTGGCTGCTGGTTCTGGGTGCCAGGATGGGGTTTTGTTTTGTTTTTTGAATTCACCCACCAGCTTCCTCTTTCAGGCAGAGAAGCCAGACAGCAGTTTACAATAAATAAATAAATAAAAATTAGCAGCACTTTGGGAAATAAATGTGTTGATTTAAAAAAAATGTAATATCCCATGTGGAGCTTAGAGCCAACAGCTCTACTGACTTCTTTAGTTGGAAGAAGCACATCCATTCTCACAGGCTTGGAGGGTTCTGGCAGCGCTGATCTAGTCTCGTGCAGCTGACTATCGTCAGGAAGTTTCTGAATTTAAGAATTGCAAAATTTACAAGCAAGAGCTCCTTGACCATGCCAATAAACTGGGGAGCTGCTTTAGTTTGACAAGAAGAAACTATCTGCTCAGGTTGCTCACTTTCCCCTCCTGACGCTAACAACAACATTGTGGCATTAGACATTAGGGAAGGAAATGCCTCTGCAGAGGAGCAGGGTACCAGCAGAAGAGCATCATGCCACAGAAAGTTAAGTGTGATAACAACATAAAACGTAAAATCAGGTTAAAATGATGAACTCTCACAAGGTTTCTATGTGAAGGGGAAAATCCTGAGCAACTTGGCTTGGCAGTGGGGAAAGGGAGAGCCTGACCCTTTCCCTAGGCCAGAGAGCAACAGAGCTGCTTCTAAAGGGCTGCTAATCCAGACAAATAGCTCTTCTGTCTTCACCCATATCTGGAAAGGAGCAGAGGATCCATCCAGTGCCAGATTCTCCTGAGAGACTGGGTAAGGAAGGAGGTTCTGAGAACAGGGAGTTGCAAAGGATCACTGGAATGAAACAATGAAAGGCAGGAGAATATGTAATTTTGGTGCCTGCTTTTGTTCCATCTTAAAATCTTTACTTTGGCTCCTAACCTTTCATGGCACCATAAGATCATTTTCCTAAATAATTTTGTGTCAAGTGACTGACAAAGTACTATTACCTCCAGTTCTGTTCTACATGCCAATGGCAGTATTTTTTTTAAAAAATTAATTTTTGTGGTCAAGTACTGCGTGTAGTGTGCATTCAGTCACAGACAAGACACAGCATTGTCTTCTTTTTGAATCACTGCAGTTGTTAAAAAAGATCTCAGTGAAAAGCCATTCTTGTAGACGTACAATATTATTCAGGATAATAATTGTTTTGAAAAAAGCTAGACAGTAAGATCTTCAAGGGAGTATTAAAGTTAACATTCATCTGAAAGCTCAAATAACAGAAAGGGGAGGGGGAGTGAGAGAGAGAGAGGCAACGTGTGCACACCTGCATCTGTAGTATTCACAGCACCCACACAGGTTCTTTCAGTTCCCACTCAAAGGAAGACCTTCTGCGAAGAACCATCATTCACGTTCAAATTTAAAACTGCTCTGAACCCCCTGTGACCAAAGGAGCCAGTGCTAGGCCTCAGGCTGTCATCATGCGTGCATGCAGGTCTGACATATCTCTAGTGACCGTGTCATGTGATGATAATTTTGCAGCACTAGAGATGTGTCTTTTCATCCTGGTGACTCCCAATTGGATCTCCACGGGGGAGGAGAGCAGATATGGAGTCTGGGTACAGGGCAGAGAAGGAGGATGTTGGCAGCAAGTAAGGCTGCAGGATGTCACTTGTGCTGTTCTTTCTGAATTATTCTGTTTCAGGGAGGGGGAATGGCCAGAGACTTCATGCCCCTAAGCTGTCTGATTTCTTACCCTGATCCTGGGATACCTGTGGAGTGCAGGGTGTGTCACTGCCATATGAGACTCTACTGCCTCTACTGTCAGCTGAGGAGAGAGTCCAGCGGAGGGCAGCTAAAATGATTAGGAGGCTGGAGCACAAGACTTATGAGGAGAGGCTGAAAGAACTAGGCCTGTTTAGTCTGCAGAAGAGAAGAATGTGGGGGGATTTGATAGCAGCCTTTAACTACCTGAAAGGGGGTTCCAGGGAGGATGGAGCTAGGCTGTTCTCAGTGATGGCAGGTGACAGAACAAGGAGCAACGGTCTCAAGTTGCAGTGGGGGAGGTCTAGGTTGGACATTAGGAGAAAGTTTTTCACTAGGAGAGTGGTGAAGCACTGGAATGGGTTACCTAGGGAGGTGGTGGAATCTCCATCTTTAGAGGTTTTTAAGCTGTGGCTTGACAAAACCCTCGCTGGGATGATTTAGCTGAGGTTAGTCCTGCTTTGATCAGGGGGTTGGACTAGATACTTCCTGAGGTCCCTTCCAACCCTCATCTTCTATGATTCTATGATTCTTCTATGATTCTACCACATGACAGGATTTCTCCTCCCCCAAGCTCACTCATTTAGATCACTTTAAAAATATTAAACAATTAGAAGATTAAAAAGCAGCAGCATCTGCTTATGCTATGATTGAAGAAGCCAGTTCTTTACCCACAGGAGTAGCTCATTTGGGTTCGCTGTGAAATAGCGCATCGTTCCAGCTTTTCACCTGTGCTGTTGACAAATAGACATACACAGGCTTTGATTTATTGGGCCAGCATAGACTTCTTAGAGTAATTTATAGTGTTTACAGATATTGCCTCATCTACAATGGAAACCACCCACAAATGCCACAATGCCTGCAGCTTTACAGATTTACTGTACTGACTTTCTGAAATATGCCTCCATTAATTTATTTTTTATTGGTCTACAAGGATGTCTGCACCCAGCTTGAGTGAGGCTGTGATACTTTGATTAAATATGAGCTGTATAGCCCTCTTAATTTCTGAGCATATTAGAAAGCATATATTCACATCTGGATTTCATTCACTATAAATGAAGCAATGATAATACAGGTATGGCAATTCACACAGACACTTCAGAGTTATTGCTCTTCACTAAAACTACAATTGCTCCAATTCTTTGCTATATAGTGCCAGAGGATATTTCTATCTTGGTAAGAATTCTCACTAGGGCTGGAGAGATGTACCCTAAAAACTGACACCAATCTCAATAGACAGAAAAATTAAAATGTATGGAGGGTTTGTTAAAGAAATGAATTACTTCTGCCTCTACAGGAGAAATGTACTTTAAAATACCACAGTTGTTTCTAGTGATGATAGTATTTGTTTTTTCTTTCAGAGTTATAATATTCCTCATCTTTCTGGTTTCTTTGAAAAATTTCCTTTTCTTTTAAAGGTGATTTTTTACATTTTCTATTGAGATGTTGCTTCTACATAAAACACCTTTTCTTCAAAGCAGATCCCCTACCATATTGAAATCTCTCTGCAAACCTCATGTCAGATGTCTTGGCAACAAGAACTAAGGAGGGCAGAAAGGTCTAGTTTGGTTTTCTTGTTTTCTAAGTTAATGGAACCAACAAGATGTGGAGATGCCTTGTTACCTAGCTGTACAATCTGCTGTGTCCATCTATGACCATCACTTTCGATTCATGACATGCCGATTTTTGAGTTTATATATTATGGGCTAGGGTTTGTGTCTTTATTTGCCCTGTGCAGTTCACATTTGGAGAATCTGAAATAAGTAAAAATAGTCAATGATGAACGGTACAGTAAAATAGTTACACAAGAGCAAAAGGAGGCAATATCTGCAGTATATTTAAAAAAACCAAAACTCTGCCCTTGTTACAAAATTTTTTTAGCCATATGTGTCAGGGGAAAATAAACAAACAAACAAACAAAAACACTTCTCTAATCAAACAGTACCCAAAGAAATAAAATAGTCAGTTGGAAGGTTGAAAAGCATGATAACTGAAAAGCTGTTTCTTCACTCCCATAACAGATGTTCAGCTGCTCTCCACAAAACCAATCCCTTTCATGGTCTGGTCATCTACCTAGTTTATTACCACGAGAGGATGACTTCATCAAAGTCTACAAGTACATGCGTAGGGAAAAGACTTCAGATAGAAGAGGACATTTTAGTTTAGCAAACAAAGACATAACTAGACCCAGTGGCTGGAAGTTGAATTGAGACAAACTCAAACTGGAAATAAGGCATACATTTTAACAGTGAAGCTGATTTACCATTGGGACAATTAATCTAGGAATGTGGGGTCAAATTTTCAAAATGCCTAGACAGCTTTAATGATTTAGACACTCAGAAACCTAAGTAGCACTGATGAGACCTAGGATCCAAAGTGCCTACATCACTCTTGAAAATGGGACTTAGGCTTCTATGTCAAGTGTGTTTCAAACCCTTATCCTAGAAGTCCGTTTTTGAGAGATGGTTTAGCTTGACTAGAGATGACTGGACTTTATACAAGTATTTCTGGATGACAGTCTATGGCCTGTGTCATCCAGGTCAGACTAGAGGACTATGATGGCTCTTTCTGGCTTTACTATCTATGACTTCATCCTATGAAATGCCGAAGTCACCTAACTTTTGTTGGCTTCAGCATCACAGCTAGAATCATTCAGTCTGCTCACCCTTAAATTCTTCAAAATATAGCTCCCCTCTCAGCTCACATCTGCACCTTCTAGCTCTGCTCTGCGTAATAGTTCCAAACACATCAAACTTACTTTTATGTAATAACCTTTAGCTGCTTTAAATATTTCTGTCAGGCCACCACTTCCACCTTGTGTGATGGTATAGAATTTCCTGTTACTTCTAAGGATGGTGTTTTTATTGTATTTGGAAAGTGCATGCTACACAATTTCCTGTGCATCTGAAATTTTCACAGCTGTAAAAATCAAGTGCTTAATTAATACTTGGCAAAATGTGTTAGATGAGTTAAGAACAGACACCCCCCACCCCAAGCCCAAAACTCAAGTAGAACATCAGTGGAATCTCAAGTATCAATAACTAAAAATATCATTCAAAACAACGAGAGTCCTGTAGAACCTTCAAGACTAACAAATTTCTGCAGGCATAAGCTTCTGCAGCCACATCGTCAGATGCATGAAATGGAAATCACAGATAGGAGGTATATATACATGTCCAAGGGTAAGAAACATAAGAATGGGGAGGGCAAGTGCTAAAAAAGTCAGTTCAGTTAGGGTAGATGAAAGAAAGAACTCTCAGTGCTGGATAATCTCATGAAAAGGCAAACTTCCACAGAAACTTCCATGTGGCTGATCTTTACAAAAACAAGAGGGGCCATTTACAACACTCACTTTGCTTCTCTACAGAGGAAAAAGGACTCTAAACTATCTAAGCTCCTACATGCCACAAGTAACCACAACTGTG
>ML675611.1:1508431-1622432 GCA_007922155.1 Mesoclemmys tuberculata
TGATACCCTTGACTCAGCCAACAGTATTGTAAATCTATTCAGCTATACACTTAATCCAGTCCAAGAGTCTGTCTTGTCTCAGGGACTTTCTTTCTGCCCCACCATCCCCATGCACATGATACAGTTCTGTGGTGACCTTGAATCCTACTTTTGCTGTCTCCAACTCAAGGACTATTTCCACCACACCACTGAACAACACATTAACCCACAGATACCTTCCTACCAACACTACAAGAAGAAGAATTCTGCATGGACTCCACCTGATGGTCGAAACAACATACCAGACTTTTTACATAGAGTGTTTCTGCTGACATGCACAATCTGAGATTGTAGACAAGCAACATCACTTGACTCATAACTTCAGCCGTGCAGAACGCAATGCCATACACAGCCTGTATAACAACTCTGACATTATAATCATAGAGGCTGACAAGGAAGGTGCTGTAGTCATCATGAATAGGTCGGATTACGAACAGGAGGCTGCCAGAGAACTCTCCAACACCACATCCTATAAGCCACTACCGTCCGATCCCAATGAGGAATACCAAAAGAAAGTACAACATCTTCTTAAGAAACACAGGAACAAATCTACACGGACACACCCTCTGAACCCCAACCCAGGTTATTCTGTGTGCTACCCAGGATCCACAAACCCAGGAATTCTGGACGCCCCATCATCTCAGGCATTGGCATCTCATATCAGGATTGTCAGACTACGTGGACATTCTCCTCAGGCCCTATGCCACCAGCACTCCTAGATATCTTCGTGATACCACTGACTTTCTGAGAAAACGACAATCCATCGGTGATCTCCCAGAAAACACCATCCTAGCCACTATGGATGTGGAAGCTCTGTGGTGCTATGTCACACCTGGTAGCTGAACTTTGTGACTTTGTCCTGACCCACAACTACTTCAGATTTGGAGACAATCTATACCTTCAAGTCAGGAGCACAGCTATGGGCACCCGCATGGCCCCACAGTATGCCAACATTTTTATGGCTGACCTAGAACACCCCTTCCTCAAAACTCGTCCCCAAGCATCTCTTCTTTACCTATGCTACATTGATGACATTTTCATCATCTGTACCCACAGAAAAGAGTCCCTCAAAGAATTCCACTGGGATTTCAATAATGTCCACCCCACCATCAACCTCAACCTGGATCAGTACACACAGGAAATCCACTTCCTGGACACTAAAATACAAATAAGGGCTGGTCACATTAATATCATCTATACCGAAAACCAACTGACCGCAATACATACCTTCATGTCTCCAGCTTCCACCCTGGACACATTACGCGATCTATTGTCTACAGCCAAGCCCTAAGCTACAACCAGATTTGCTCTGATCCCTGAGACAGAGATAAACACCTACAGGATCTCCATAAAACATTCTTAAAACTACAATACCCACCTTGAGAGGTGAAGAAACAAATTGACAGAGCCAGACGAGTACCCAGGAGTCACCTACTACAGGACAGACCCAACAAAGAAAACAACAGACCACCACTGGCCATCACCTACAGCCCCCAGATAAAATCTCTCCAACACATCATTAAGGATCTACAACCTAACCTATAAGATGATCCCTCACTCGCTCAAGCCGTGGGAGGCAGGCCTGTCCTTGCTTACAGACAGCCCCCCAACCTGAAGCAAATATTCACCAGCAACCGTACACCATACAACAAGAGCACTAACCCAGGAACCTATCCCGGCAACAAACCCCGTTGCCCACTCTGCCCGCACATTGACTCCAGTGACACCATCACAGCTCCTAACCACAACAGCCACACCATCAGGAGCTCATTCACCTGCACATCTGCCAATGTGATATGTGCCATCATGTGCCAGCAGTGCCCCTCTGCCATGTACGCCGTCCAACTGGCCTGTCACTGTGCCAAAGAATGAATGGACACAAATCAGACATAAAAAGTGGGAACAGCCATAAACCGGTAGGTGAGCACTTCAATCTCCCAGGCCACTCGGACTTGAAAGATGCCATACGTCTACAAAAAACTTCAAAAACAGACTTCAGGGAGAAACTGCAGAGCTGGAACTGATCTGCAAACTTGGCACAATCAGACTGGGTCTGAATAGGGACCTGGAATGGTTCTCTCATTTCAAGAAGTCATTGTCACTGTTCACACGTTCTCCCTTCTAATCAACAGTTGTGAATAGGCCTCATCTACTCTAACTGAATTGACATAATTAGCACTTGCCCTCCCCCTTGTTATGTTTCTTACCCTGAGATGTATATATATGCCTCCTATCTGTGAGAGACTTCATGCATCTGAGGAAGTGGGTTGCATCCCACGAAAGCTTATGCCCACAGAAATTTGTTAGTATTTAAGATGCTACAGGACTCTCGTTGTTTTTGCTGTATACAGACTAACATGGCTACCCCTTTAAAAATATCATTAATACATTTCTACTTTCATCCCACCCAGTAGTGTGAATTTACGTTCAGTAAAGGTTAGACAAGCAGCTCACTTTGGGGGGCCATGGCAAACAATAGTTACAGGTGTGGAGCCCTGTAGTCTGGCCCATCACTAAGTGCTACCATACTTTCTTTCACACACAATGCCAACGTGCCTGAGAACTTTTGGGAGGAGTGATGAATTCAACATCTGACTGAGTCATGATCTGAATCTAAGCAGAGATGGCGTTTCCATCCCTCCTACTCTGTAGAATATAACGTCAAAGACACCACATGCTGCTGCTGAGCTTCCATGTCCCCTGGTCTGTGTTTGGCTTCAGTGGGGTTATCTATGTGCACCAAAGAGAGGCCAGGCTTGTTGTCCTTATGGCAGGACTAATTCTGTTCTGTGCAATGTGTCATCTGCATAATGGAAGTAAATGGTTTGCTCTGAAGTGTAAGTCCCCAGGTGCTGGTCGGCATCCCTGGGTGTCTCTGTGCAGGTAGCTCAACGAAAGCCCACTCCCCCTGGGAGGCAGGGCCCAGGGCAGACTCAGAGACCGAGAGCAATCCAGAGGGGGAGAGGAGAGACACTGTTTTGAGCTATGGGGCCCCTGTTGGTTCAAAGGATTTTGGCAGGGTGCCTGGATGGCCACCAGCTGGCAGCTCAGAGGACAGCAGTGTAGGTGGGACATGGTGGTGGTGTGAGGAACGCTAGACTCAAATGACAGAGAAGTCAAAGGCCAGGAACTAGAGCTAGCCTGACCAATAGGAAGAGTCTCAGGGGAGATGTTCACCCCAGAAGCACTGTGAGATGGGAGAAGCATTTTGGGAGGAACTTGTACGGTGAGCTTATGAGATCGCCAGTGTAGGCAGGGTCACTGAGAACTGGGTACTGGGTACCCGGAAGCAACACCCCTCAGCATGGCCCTTTCCCTGTTCCAGGTGTCTCCCTCTGAGTAGAGTTCTGTTCGGAAAACGCTCCCCAGCCAGGCAATTAGCCCCCCGCTCCCTTGAGAAAACCGCTCACCACATGGCCAGTGCTGCTCTGGCTGCTAGTCCAGGGCTGCCCGCCAGCTGCGAGCGTGTCTGAGCACTGGGGTTGAAGATTGGCGTTCGGGGTTTAATAGCGCTTTTATAATCTGCACCTGGGTCCTGCACCCCTTTGTGGTGAGGGGAAATGTCGGGAATAGGAGCAGCCTGACTCCTGCACAAAGTGGAGCCCTGCTAGGTGTGATCGTCAGCCCCTTGCAGGGACTGAGGAGTCTGGCTCCATCTCTGAACCTGTGGATCACTCGCAGATCGGTGCGTGCACCATCCGTTAGTTAGACAGTCAGGGAAGTGGTTTGGGAGATCCACTATTCCCTGGCCTGTGTCTTATAGCCAAAAGGTCAGGGTCTAGGGATTTCATTACCTGCTGCCTCTTAAACCTGTGAGGGACTGACCTTGAGAGCCTTAGAGGCTGTACTGGACCCAGCCAGCCGCGTTGCTTTGCTCCTACAGAAAATCTGGTGGTCCCAGGTCATCCAGAGCCCCGATGCAGTAAGCATGCCAAGTGGATGCTGTCAGGTCACAGGACTGGGACAATTCCTGGGTACTATCAGTGTGGCACAGGTGACTCTGAGAGTAGTGTTTTACTCTGCCATGTTGTGTTTTCCTTCTGTGTCGTTGAATTACTCTGTTGAATATATTCTGAGTGATTGTGTTCTTTCTTGGGAGTCTCCAACTCTGGCTCATGAATGGAGGTTGCTCTGCAGTTAGAATTGTCCTCCCAAGCTGTCCTGGTGACCTGGTGGAAGCACCACCAAATAATTTTGTATGGGACGATAATAAGGAGGTAAAACCCTGCTGAGCTGAAGGCTGGATCTGGAAGAACCAGGCCTGTCTATCAACACCAGCAGGAGACTGGCGTTAAAGGAAGTAACAGGGTGGATGGGGCGCTACAGATGTATGAGAAAATAGACATATCCTTTCTGAATACTTCTGAGCCATTCTCATACAGACAGGGCCTGATTTTTAAAAAGGGGAGCACATATAATGTCCGTAGAGAAACACAACGACTGTCCGTGTGCAGTGGATAACTGATTGCAAAAATATCTTGCCATGTGCACCCCCAAATCTTTCGTGTGCTTATACAAATTGGGTGTATGCAAAGACATATTTCAAAATCAGGTGTACATTATCTTTGTAGTATTTCCCCAAGCAACAAGCTGAGGAAAGAGTCACGGAATAATCTGCCATTGCCTGGACAGGTTTTTTGTAAAAACACCAAAAATAGGAAGATGAAAACTACAGAAAACAAACTAGTAATTCCATACTGAAAATAAATCTCACTCAACACCCACAAAATTTAGTACTTTAAGTGCCCTTAACATGATTAATCATGTAGTTAATTTAGATTTAATGAAGTAAGCCACTTTGTTAAATAAACAGCAGTTATTCCAAATGTTTTATTGAATTTTGTTGGAGATTTTCAAAGATCTGAATGGCAGTGAGGTGTCTAAGTGCCAAGGATGCCTCTGAAATCTCTCCTTTTATAGTGTATAGTTTAGGTTGGCTGTTATAATGCTAAAACTGACTTAAAAAAGTGTACAGTGTATAATGGACATGAAAGATGAATCTGATTAAATAACTGCATAAATTAAAGTTAAAAGGGCTGATGAGAAGTGTTTCTATGTATTTTTGTTAAACTGCAAAAGACAAGACCCTGACATTACATGGTATCCCTGCTGGAAACCAGATGTTTCTTTTAACACAAAAAAGTCTGGTATTTTATGCATGTTTTCTCATTTGGCTTTGATAATAGCATATCTAGTTCCATTGATGCTTTGTGAGAAGAGGGTATTTATTAAATCAAGTTTGTGATTCAGGATTTCATGCTACATCCAATGTAAGTGGTCATTAATATCTTGTCCATGCAACACATCTGGCTGGTGCTTCTTTTTTGAGCAGAGGAGAATGGAATAAATGCCACTTCTTGCCAGCCCAGCCCAGCAATTTTTCACTATAGGCAAAAAAGAGTTTCCCCCTCAAAGCTAATTGGCCCTTTTCTCAAATTGGGCTTGCACATCACTATGGGACAGTGCCTGGGAGGTGAGGCAGAGAGGAGGGGTGGAAGGACATATTCTCATTCTTTGCCACACTTTCACAGGCTGGATCGCTGTGCAACTTCCAGGTTTACAGTAGGGAGAGAGCCGGTGCCTCAGGGGGTCGATAAATGAGACAGGTTCAAGCAGCCACCTCAAGGGAAATCCTAAAGAAATCTTTTCTTTTTTTTAATTCTGCCAGGCAGCAAAAATCTGTCTCTGGGCTTTAGGTGTTCAGGAAGCTGGATTGATTGATTTTTAATTGGAAAGAAATTATGTTTTGTTTTATTTTTAGCCATCAAGTCAGAGGAAGAGGGTATTTGGAAGGCACTAGGAGCATGACACACTCCAAGAAGACCAGAAAGGCAGAAAGATGAATAGAAGCAACACTGAGATCCAAGAACCCAGATAGCCACCTCTTCTATTCATTCCACTGGGCAGAGATTCAGTGAGGAAGACAACCCCACCGTTACAGAAAACAAGTCTTTCCATCCTGTGAACCAGGCTTGAATCCTCAGAGGAGGACTGATGGGTGCCGTTTCTTGAGTTGTAACATGTATGTGAAAAACATCAAGAACCTTTTTTTTAATATATTTTTCACTAAATGCTTTTGCTGTTCTTTAGCTAGCTCTAATGAAATCCCTCACTGTCCTAGGAGCCTGTTGCACTGGCACCCAATCCTGTACCCCTTATTCAAGAATGAAAGGATAGTCCATTGGTTAGGCTACAGACTTCTGATTTGGGAGATCTCATTTAAGGCCCTAGCTCTGCCACAGACTTCCTATATGATCCTGGGCAAGTCACTTGGTGTAAAATGGGGCCAAGAGCACTTCTCTGCCATATAAGGTTAAGGATAAATACAGTGAAGCTGGTGAGGGGCTCAGCTATTTTACTAATGGGGCCATGTAAGCACTTAGATAGAAAGACAAGGGGTTAATCATTCTTAGTTGCACTTAAGACACTGGTTGCCTCAGTGAGGGTTATTATTAAGGGTTGTAGGGCCAGACTCAGCATGACACAATGCAAATCCTTTTCTAACTTCTAATGCAAATTATTTTGGTAGCATCAGATTACTTACTAGGTATATCCACCTAGGTAAAGAGTTCTTCATGCGTTCATTCACTTTAATGGGCTCCAGGCACAGGGAAATCAATGGAACAGTGTATTGCCAGTGGTACAGCCACAACAGTCCTTGATTTTTAAAAGCAAGGGGCAAGCACACAGAAAGCAGAGGAAGAGGAAATTGTCGTGTGGCATAGCAAGACAGAGCATCACTCAAAAGGTAAGACAAAAAGATCTTTGTCAAACAAAGCTGGTATCATTCTTCAATGAGATTACAAGTCTGTCTGATAAAGATCATCATATTAATGTACTTTATTTAGATTTCTGTAAAGCACTTCTCTGAGTACTGAGTGTCATTCCGAATAAAATTCTAGCGTTCTACATAATCAATATGGTGCAGATTAAATTAATTAAAAACTGGCTGACAGATCTCATGAAGCTATTGTTAATGAGGAATCAACTAGTGAGCCTGTTTCTAACAGGATCTCACAGGTTTGGTCTTGGCCCAACATTGTTCAATAATTTCACCACTGATTTGGAAAATATATGAAATCACTCCAGCTGCAATTTGCAGATGAAAGAAAGATTGGAGTAGTGGTAAATAATGCAGAGGACAGGTCACTGATCCAGAATGATCTGGATCTCTTGGTAAGCCAAGTTCAATCAAACAACTTGTATTTTAATACGATAAAATGAAGGGTCACACTTCTAGGAATGAAGAAAATAGGCCACATGTACAGGCTGTGGCCCTGTATCCTGGAAAGCAGTGAGTTTTGGATGGCCTTCCAATTCATGATGGATAGCTAATGAACATGAGAGGGGACAAAAGGGCCAGCCATGACATTTAGACATGTAAACAGGGGAAATCAAGTAGTTGTAGAGTGGTGTTATAACCTCTGTATATGACAGTAGTGAGGCCGTTATTGCAACATAGTGTCCAGTTCTGGTGTCCACACTTTAGATAGGAAATTGAAAAATTGTAAATGGTTCATAGAAGAGCCATGTGAATGACCTGAGGTCTGGAAAGCCTGCCTTACGAAGAAAGAATGAGGGATCTCAATCTGCATAGCGTATCCAAGAGATGTTTAAGAGGTGATTTGTTTATGGTGTCTCAGTATCTGCACAGAGGGATGAGGAGCTAATACTACAGGGTTCTTTAATTTAGACAAGATCCAATGGCTAGTAGCTGAAGCTAGACAAATTCAGCCTGGAAATAAGGCAGTGAGGGTAATTAACCATTGGATCGACTTACCAAAGGAATCTCCACACCTTGTAATTTCCGCTTCCACTCACACCCTCTGCTGTTTAAGATGGCTTCATGGCTCCTTCCTGGTGGCTGATTCACTAGCCCAGGCCACCGCACAAATGGAAACAATGTTATTTTATACAATCTGTTCAATTGCTTTACCACCAACTGAAGTGAGGGGAGGAGGAGACAGAGCCACGCACTTATTTTAAGCAAAAAATAAGCACTGTAATCCCTCTAAAAAGAGCAATTGCTGTTTGATCTACACATCACACCTGCTAAATTACAGCATTGCCACAATGAACTGTTTTTTGAGAATGATAATAACAGAAAATGTGGAAATGATAGAAATGCTAAATGACTTTTTTCTTTCAGTTTTCACCAAAAATGTTAGCAGCGATCAGATGTTTAACATAGCGAATGCCAATGAAAATGAGGTAGTATCTGAGACTGAAGTACGGAAAGAACAAGTTGAAAATTACTTAGACAAGATAGATAGCTTCAAGTAACCAGGGCCTGATGAAATATATCCTATAGTACTCAATGAGCTAACTGAGGAGATATGTGAGCCATTAGAAATTATCTTCAAAAACTCATGGAAGACAGGAGAAATTCGAAAGGAGTTTGACAGGGCAAATGTAGTGCCAGTCTATAAAAAGGGGAATAAGGACAAACCAGGGAAGTACAGACCAGTCACCTTAAATTCAGTACCTTTAAAGACAAAGAAGCAAATAATTAAGCAATCAATTTGCAAACACCTAGAAGATAATAAGGTGATAAGTAAGGGCCAGCACGAATTTGTCAAGAACAAATTGTGTTAAAGCAAACTAATAGCTTTCTTTGCCAGCATAACAAGACTTGTGGATAGAGGGGAAGCAGTACATATGGTATGCCTTGACTTTAGTAAGGCTTTTGAGGCTCTTGCATGACCTTCTCATAAATAAACTAGGGAAATGTAGTCTAGATGGAGCTATTATAAGGTGGGTTCATAACTGGTTGGAAAACCATTTCCAGAGAGTAGTTAACAGCAGTTCATAGTCAAGCTGGAAGAGCACATTGAGAGAAATTATCAGAAATAAATAGGATGAAATTCAATAAGGATATATGTGATGTACTCCACTTAGGAAGGAACGGTCAGCTACACACATACAAAATGGGAAATGACTGCCTAGGAAGGAGCACTATGGAAAGGGATCTGGAGGTCATTGTAGATCGCAAGGTAAATATGAATCAACAGTGTAACACTCTTGCAAAAAAATTGAACATCATTCTGGGATGTATCATCAACAGTGTCGTAAGCAACACACAAGAAGTAATTTTTCTGCTCTATTCCGTGCTGTTTAAGACTCAACTTGAGTGTTGCGGCCAGTTATGGGTGACACATTTCAGGAAAGATCTAGACAAATTGGAGAAAGTCCAGAAGAAAGCAGCAAAAATGTTTAAAGGTCTAGAAAACATGACTTGTGAGGAAAAATGAAAAAAACGGCTTTAGTCTGGAGAAGGGAAGACTGAGGGGGGACATGATGATAGTTCTCAAGTACATGAGAGTTTGTTACAAGTAGGAAGTTGATTTTTTCTCTCTCTTTAATAGGCTTAAATTGCAGCAAGGGAGGTTTTGATGGGACATGAGGAAAATTTTCCTAACTGTCAGGGTAGTTAAGCACTGGAATAAATTGCCTAGGAAGCTTGTGGAATCTCCGCCACTGTTGGTTTTTAAGAATAGTTTAAGCAGATACCTGACATAAATGGTCCAATGTTACCTAGTCCTGCCTTGAGTGCAGGGGACTGGACTAGATGACCTATTGTGGTCCCTTCCAATGCTACACTGCTTTGATTCTGTGATTATTAATAGTGCTTGAGGCCAATTGTGATTTATTCTTTTGGTGCAGAATAAAGAAAGCACAGTATATTTCCTGTCCACTTACAGCTTTCTCTTTTTAATTATTTCCCCTGGTCCTGCTAGAGGTGAATCCTGCATGAGAAATATTGTCTTGAGTCATCAGTCCTGACCCTCCCATATTTACCACTGACAATAACTCTTGCCTTGTACCAACCCATTTATTTTAACTTTATTAATATAAACCTGATCCAGGTCCCCATCACTGTATTTATTTTGCTACTGTTTTATTGTATTCTGGAGCTTGTTCCCATACTAAAGCTGGATGGCCACTTATCTGTCAGTTTACTTAATGTTAAAAAAAAAGGAAAAAGCAACAGAAGCGGTTTTTAAATTATCGCTATAATCACTTGGTCATGTTTGACTAAAATTCATGATTTTCTTAAATAGTAAAAGAAGATGAAGCTCGGCTGTTCTCAGTGGTGGCAGATGACAGAACAAGGAGCAACGGTCTCAAGTTGCACTGGGGGAGGTCTAGGTTGGACGTTAGGAAAAAGTTTTTCACTAGGAGGGTGGCGAGGCACTGGAATGGATTACCTAGGGAGGTGGTGGCACTCCATCTTTAGAGGTTTTTAAGCTGTGGCTTGACAAGGCTCTAGTTGGGATGATTTAACTGAGGATAGTCCTGCTTTGAGCAGGGGGTTGGACTAGATATCTTCTGTGGTCCCTTCCAACTCTAATATTCTATGAGTGTATGATTCTAAAAGAAGTTGATCTAGATGGATTGTGAGGGGCACCCCATCAGGAGTCTGACTGGCAGCCAATAGTTAAGGGCAGGATTGGAGCTCCTTGTTCCTATGGAGAAAGACCCACTTTATGAATGGCCCCACTAATTTCAATGGAGATACTTGTGCAGTAAGACGCTAATCAATGAACGCAAGTCCTCTGCAATATGGCCTTAAGTAAAATGATTTATCAGAAACTATATGCCTAGTAGGGTGGGGCCCTTATCCTTGACTGGGGCCCGAGGTGCTACTGCAAGCAAATAGCAAATAAGAACAGTAATAAAAGCTCTGGAGTTATGCAGAGGCAGAAGTTTGCTATTTCTGAGCAGTTGGTTTATGGTCACGGATGCTTCCTTTTCCTTGCACAGCAAGTACGTTCTGCCCTTAGGCAGAAGATGGAGTGAAAGACTCAGGCATACTGTCCTCACTGTGCAGGCTCTGCAGTGATGTCCCTGAGCTAGGCCCTTCTTGAGTAGCCTTGACATTTAGAGTGAGCCACGAGGAGACTCTGTGATACAGGAATCTCACATAGGGATTCAGATGAGACTGTGACCAAAGAAAGATTTAAAGTCATTCCCTAGAGATGACAGACTAGTGCACAAATCCATTGTGAACTGAGCCACTACATGTAGCTTCTACTTAGACTTTCATTAAATCACAAAGTAAGGCCAGAAGGGACCATTACAATCATCTAGTCGCACATCCTACATAGTGCAGCCAAAGACCCCCAACCTATAATTACTGAATCAACCCAGGATGGGAGATTAAATTAGAGCATATCTCTTAGAAACAGACATCTGATCTTGACTGAAAGTCTCCAGCTGATGGTCCACAATGTTTGGTAAGTTGTTCCAAGAACTTAAAACGCTCACTGTTAAAAAATTGCACCTTAATTCTAGTTTGAATTGGTCTAGCTTCAGCTTTCAGTCATTGGATCATTTTATTCCTTTGTGTACCAGAGCTTCTCACAACTAAGTATTTATATGCATGATCAAATCACCTCTTAATCACTTTAGAGAGCTCACTGAGGAGGTCCTTGGACCATTAATGTTGATTTTAAATAAGTTTTGGAACTCTGGAGAAGCTCCCGAAGACTGGAAGAATGCTAATGTTATGCCAATATTGAAAAAGGGTAAACAGGATGGCTTAGATAATTATGGACCTGTCAGTCTGACGCAATCCAGGTTAAGAAAAAGGGGTGCCTGAAATAGGACCCAATTAATAAAGAATTAAAAGAGTTTAATGTAATTAATACCTATCAACACAGGTTTATGGGAAATAGATCCTGTCAAACTAACTTGATATCTCTTTTTGATGAGATTACACATTTAGTTGATAAAGGTAATAGTGTTAATTTAATAGACTTCTGTAAGTCATTTGACTTAGTACTGCATGACATTTTGGTTAAATATTTAGAAAGATATAAAATTAACATGGCACACGGTAAAAGGATTAAAAACTGGCTAATTGATGGATCTCAAAATGTAATTGTAAATGGGGAATCATCATCAAGCAGGTGTGTTTGTATAGTGGTCCTGCAGGGATCTGTTATTGGCCCTAGTCTATTTAACATTTTTATCAATGACTTGGAAGAAAACATATAATCACTATTGATAAAGTTTGCAGATAATACAAAAATGGGGGAAGTGGAAAATAATGAAGGGGGTGGGTTACTGATACAGAGAATTGTGGATTGCTGGGTAAGCTGGATGAAGCAAACAATATGCGTTTTAATGTAGCTAAATGTTCATGTATTCATCTGGAACCAAAGAATGTAGGCTATACTTACACGATGGGGGACATTATTCTAGAAAGCATGGACTGACAGATTTGGGGGCCATGGTGGATAATCTGCTGAGGTCCCAGTGCAGTGCTATGGCCAAAAAGGCTAATGCAACCCTTGAATAGGAGTAGAAAGGCTATTTTATGTCTTTATTTGGCACGTGCACAACCACTGCTGGCATACGGTGTCCAGGTCTGGTATCCATAATTTAAGAAGGATGTTGGTAAATTGGAGAGGGTTCAGAGCATAGCCACAAGAATGATAAAGGATTAGAAAACCTGCCTTATAGTGATGGTTGCAAGGAGCACAAGCCATTTAATTTGACAAAGAGACAGTTAAAGAGTGACTTGATGACAGTCTATGAGTACCTACATGGGAAACAAATGTTCGATGATGGGCTCCACCGGCTAGCAGAGAAAGGTACAATGTGCTCAAATGGCGGTAAATTGAAGCAAGACAAATGCAGACTGGACACACCAAACACGTTTGTAGCAGTGACAGTAATAACTATTAGAACAACTCACCAAGGGTTGCAGTGGGGTCCCCATCACTGGCAATTTTTAAATCGAGACTGGATATTTTTCTAAAAACTCTCCTCAAGGAATTATTTGGAAGAAGATTGATGGGTGTGCTATGTCAGATTATGTGATCTCAGTGGTCCCTTCTGGCTTTGGAATCTATGAAACTATGAATCTTCTCTTTGTTAAGCTAAGTAGATTGTCCTTGTAGTGGTCCCTCGCTCTCAAGTGGGGAGGGGGACCACTTCACCTCACTGTAGGCAGACAGTATCAGTAGCCTATGGGAAAGCTCTGACCCAGGAGGAGGCGGGGGAGAGCAGAAAGTCTTCAGCCCACAACCTCCTGGCTGTGGCAGATAATCACTAACAGTCTACAGGGAAAGCTCTGGTCTTCTGGGCAGGGCAGAGCCACAAACAGTCTTGAGCACACAACAGCCTGGCTAGGACAGACAGCCATGAACAGTCTAGAGCTGGCTGGGGTAAGCCAACAACACAACACAGGCCTTCTGGCCAAGAATGGGGCAGGGATTCAGCTGCCACCCCAGGGATGGGGCCAGCATCAGGGCGGTAGGGATACCTGGATCCTTTCTATTCTACTGGGTCCCATTCAAGGGTCTGAAGAGTGATGGAAGGCTCTGCCAATGGGTCAGCCGGGATCCCATCGAAGCAGGCTGATTCACTCTAAATCAGCAACACTGAACGAAATCTGGTTCCCCTGGGCCTCTTCCTACCACAGTCTGGGTGTAGGGCTTCATAGACCAAAGGTCCCCCAATCTCCTCGGGGTACTCGGCAGCCAGCAGTCCTCATCACTCCTCAGGGAATTTGTCTGGTGGCAGGCCTGGCAACTCTTCGGAGTACCCATGTGCATCCTCTGACCGCAGGGCACAACTCCACTCAGGGCCTAGTCTGGGATCCTGTCAAGGTCCCTCCAGCGCTTCATCCCCAAATGAGCTCCAGGACTTTCCCTTTATACTTGCTGTCCTGCCCAGGGCTTCCCGGGAGGGGGATGGGGCAGATTTATCTCTGCCCACCAGTGGGATGTCACACCGCTGCACTACAGTCTGTCTTTAACCCCTCATTATGAGACTCATAGACTCATAGGTCAGAAGGGACCAATATGATCATCTAGTCTGACCTCCTGCACAAGGCAGGCCACAAAACCCTACCCATAAGACATGTTTTGCCAACCTCAGTCAGTCTTGTAGCCTTTTTGCTGGATCTTTTCCAATTTGTCAACACCAGAACTGGACAGCATATTCCAGTGCTGGTCTCACTAACGCCATGTACTGTGGTATTAACTCCACTGTAGAGATACTCAATATTCTTCTGCTTATATAAAAGATTGTATGCACTTTCTTAGCCATCACATTGCACTGAAAACTCATCTTCACTTGGTTATCCACTGTGACCTTAAGTCCTTTTATGAGTCATGACTTTCCAAACCACTGTCCCCCATACTGCAGGTTTCAGCTACATTTTTGGTTTATCTGTGTATGATCTTGCAGTTAGCTATATAAAAGAACCATGTTGTTTAAATGAGCCTATCTTTTTTGAGTCATCTGCAAATTTTGCCAGCAATGATTTTAAATTTTCTTATTGATTATTGATAAAGATATTAAAGAGCGTTGGGTCAAGAAAAGACAGTTGCAGGACCCTACCACATGCATCTCCATTAAATGATAATTCTTCTTTTACAACTACTGTTGAGATCTATCAATTAACCAATTTTTAATCCATTTCATACATGCTGCATTAATTTTGTATAGTGTTTTTTATTGATCAGAATGCCTGGCAGTACTATATCAAATGCCTTACACAAGACAATTACATCTACAGTTATCTTTCTCAACAAAACCAATAATTTAACAAAAAACTATAAAAAATATAGTGATGATAATTTACAAAGACACCACGATATATTTTACTAGAAACTCTTGTTTGCAAACAACTGGAAAAACCTATTCCGCTAGACATGGTACCTGAGTGCTTTTATTAAGGGACAAAGCATCTTCATATCATATTAAGGATTTCTTAAGTAGAATTTAAGTTAACCTTTAAAAACAAGGGAAATAGGAAATGCTTAAAATATGTGAAAGCTTCTACATTTAATCCTTTCTCCTTCTGCAAAAGAAGATTGGATAGCAACCTCCTCAAATGCATTTCTGTGTTTTGTAGTGTTTCTGCCAAGCAGTGACCTTAAAGAAAGTTCAGAACATTTTTTTCTAAGAGTATTACAACTGCTTCATGTAGCTACAGCTGAGAATTAGCATATTGCATTCAGATCTAACTCTGATTTGCATAAGAGGTTCAGAGATAATTTAATAAATGCTATCGCAGCCTCAGCAAATCTTGTTGAGATTTAATTGGATTGTAAAGTAATTTTATCTAGTATTTGCTTTTTTACACATTTCCAGCAGTGTATTCATTTTTAATTGAAGGAATTAATTTTATAATAATTAATGTTCATTTTTTTCTGGAGTCATGCTTCTCAGAATAGATTACCTCGGTCATTTGTGTCCTGTGACACTACTGTTTGAATTGTATTGCCAAGCAGTTTGCTTGTATTGCCCACAGTGGATTTATGCCTGACAATCTGCTGGAGACCGACACCTCAGGAAAAGGGCTAATTGTCATGTTTATTCTAGTATACCTGGGATGCGTAGGAAGATTTCCTGGTACAAAACAATAAAATGCTGACTGTATCAGTGCTGAAGGATCTGTACGATTCTGAATGCCCTTGGTTCATGAGTGACCTGACCTCAGTTTTCTTATTTCTGCCTTCAATGGACTCACATGCATCTCAGAACTGAGCTGTACCGTGCTGGCATCCTGTGCCTCTCACGTCGGTTCACAGATAGCCAAGAATAATAATGAAGCTGAGCTCATTATACACATTGTGAAGTGAGCTATTATCTAAGCAACAGCATGGTTCACTCTACCCGGTCCTGCTATTATCCCCATAAGTTTGTTAGTGATGTTCCTGAGCCAATCCTGGGAAGAACCACAAGAAGGCCAAAGAGCTGCAGCTCACAGCCTCCTGGCAGTGTTTTCAGATCATGGTGTCTGAATGTCGAGACTTTGTGTTGGATTCAGAAGGGGGATGGAGAAGGAGCAGGGAGATGTCTAAGTCCAACATTTTGATGCCACTGGCATTCACAAAATCCTTAAATGTCAATGGATGGGCATGTGCAGAGCCACTTCGCTCTTAACATCACCCAGCAGCTCAGCACATGAGCCAAGGTGGGACTGACAGCCAAGATGTTCACCTGCTGTCGGCTTTGGGGTGTAATTCAACAGCTGTGCTCTGAGTGTACCTAAACCTGCACAAAAGTTTCCAGAGGAGGAGGAGGTGGTGTTTGTGATGGATCTTGTGATTCTCACCATTTGCTACAACCCTGAAGGGTATGGTACAAGAACATAAATGGACAGGGTGGAATAGAACAGCCCTGAAGAGGGCTCGCCCTGTGGGCACTGTTAGTGTGTGTGTATGCACGAGTGCATGCACAGGGCTCAGTGTCCACTCAGCAATAGGAAATAACTACACCCATCGTGTGATGTGCTGGCCAGTGGTGACGCTCTACATTTACCACACCATGTACATTACACACTGTAAATAAGGGATCCAGCTTAGGACCCTGAGAGATCTCAGCCTACGGAATGACCGTGGCCTCACTAAGGGGAATGGTAACTGAAGGAGCAATTGCCCCACATAGCCAGAAAAAGGGACTTCAAACCTTTTGTCTGTTGACTTCAAGGAACATGGAAGTTGATGAGATACCAGATGGGAGGAGCACAGAGACACCAGGCCCTCTCAACAGCCAAAATAAGAATGCTCAGAGCTCAGGGTCTGTGGTGGTAGAGAAGCCTAGAGGCAGTGTGTTTTGCAGCCACACATGGGTGCAAAGATCCTTTGCCTGCTCAGTCTCCCACTTTCCAAAATGGCTGGGATTGGGAGCTCCCCAAAGGCAGCAGCCTCAGGCTCCAAAAGAGAAAGCACCTTTGGCCATGATTCAGAGCCCATTGCTTAGCTCTGGTGTGGAGCCACCCAGAAGGAGAGCGTCAGCAATGTGGGACAATAACAACAGAGGACCAGACTGCTGAGAAGATGCTTTTGGGGTAGAAAAAGGAGAAGAAAAGTACTGGTGTCTAGAAGGCTCATCCCTGCCCAACCTGTTTCCTACTATGCATGTGTAACCAGGGAAGCCCCTATTGATCGACCAGTACTAGCTCAGGACTGCCATGCTGTGTACTGCTTGGGGCAGAAGCCTCAATTAACTGCAGCTGTTTTTTGCTATATAAAGGGACCTGATTGCTGCTTCTCTTGATTTTGAGAGTGTCTAGTGCCGCTATTGGCTTTAATGAAGTCTGGAAGCCAGTAGGAGCTTTCAGCATAATGATATAGTCAAACTTTATTTACCCTGCAAATCAGAACGGTTAGAAACCACTCCTCTCTGTCAGCTATTGAAGTTCAAAATGCTCAGGCCACTTCCCTAAAAAATAGTGCTTATAAAACATGTTAAGCAAATCAGCAATTGACCCATCTCCATTGTGGCTGTTCATTATTTGCCTTGCCAAAGTTGGCTAAGCTTCATTATGGACAACATGTTTCATTATTTTCTTATATAAGCAAATAATTACTGTATATGAACGTAAACCTATTCAGGCTAAAATTTCATATCATGTTATGGTACATTAAAGCACCCAGAGAATTGGGAGTCACAACCACAAATCCATAATTTTGCATCCAAGCTGAATAGATAGACAAACTTATCCAATTTGAATAACCATGTTTTTCTTCACACAAACATGAATTATCATACATTTAAACAACTGTCACCAATTTTTTTCATGTACACTAATGAGGATCCATTTTTAGACCTGGTCAGATTTTTTTTGGATGAAAAGGGTTTTTTTTTTTAAAAATTATGTCAAAAATTTGTGTTTTATCAAACAATTTTTCTTCTAAAAGTCCCATTTTTGATTAATTATTTCATCTTTCAAAAAATTGGAATGGAAAATTTCTGGAAAAAAATGTCTTCAATTTCTCATTTAAAAATTATGGGGAAATGGCAAGATTCTCCTAGTTTGTTTGTTTTTTCCCATGGGAAAACAAGGGGAAAAGCAATAAAAGTTAAAAAGAGAGAAAAAGTAACACTTTCCTTTGGGAAAAATACTTTTCACTTTTAAAAATAATACTTACACTTTTAAATCTATGTATCTATCTATCTGTTTATCTATCTATCTCCCCCATTAACATAGCATTTGAGCACCTCACAACCTTTAATGTACTAAATACATTAATTGTCTTTCAGTGACAGACTGTAACATAAGATAACACTAATTTTTTTTCTATTGGGAGAAGAGTCAGAAAGTAAGAGAAAGGTGTAGGGAAAAGTCCCCTTTCCATGCATTGTTACAGTTTTTCAATACGCTAAAGTGAGGAAAAGTAGTTTCTTTCTTTCTTTCTTTCTTTCTTTCTTTCTTTCTTTCTTTCTTTCTTAGGAAAATTGTTATTTCCTGATAGAAAAAAAATAGATGTGGGTTCTTTTCCCATGAAAACTCTTATACTATTACACTGGGTGAACTGAATATTTTATTTTCAAAATTGGCAAAATGATTTCTCAGGCTTGTTACTTTACAAGTTTCAGCAAAGAAGCTAATTTAACCCCAAAGAGAGGAGTGTATTGTTCAAAGAAAACACTGAAAGAAATGAAACTGTAATCACCAGAACAGCAACATTATAATAACCTTCCTACCAACGTCTGCAGTAAACAATAGAAGCATTTACACAATGGAAATACATTCAGCATGAAATATTAAAGCACTACCCATTCTAATACGACACTTGATCTATTAACATAATGTATTATTATTCAGGCTCACATATATCGCTTCTCTAGGCTATTTGGCAACTATGTGTCTACCTGTGCATTTATATTCTTTCTGTTTCCTGCTTTTATCAGTTTTGCCCCAGAGAGAAGCAACTAAAATGTAAAACTGAAACAAATAGCTTCATAGAAAAAAGAGATGGCTAATGTGAATACAAGAAATGAACAAAAGGGAAAATTAGGCATGACTGGATGACTTAGCAATTGCTGTTCAGTGATCTAAATGAAAGGTGTGGTCTCATTATTTACTGATCTATGTTTCTTTAGTCATATAGATTCATATATTCCCAAGGCCAGAAGGGACCATTGCAATCACCTATTCTGCCCTCCTGTATCACACAGCCCATCCATACTTGATTTACAACGGGTCAGTGAGAGAGAGCTCACCATAATCCTTGGTGTTGCCTGATTGTGCGTGGTTAGTAATTGAGTGGGGTCATAAGCTTACCAACGGATATGATGAGATATAATGAGGTTCTAGTCCCAGAATCAGGCTACCCAGAGTTCTACAAAGTCCCCTGGGGTGCATGACAGGAACGCTCACACTAATAGCCAAATGTGTATAGTTTTGCAAAATTTTATTGAGGTAGCATAGAATAATAGATCAATGAATAATCAAATGGATAATGATTAAATTACAGTCTTATTCTAAAGACACTTGTGATATATATATTGTGATAAAGTCAGGCAGGACGGCTTTAATAGAGTGTGCCGGGGACAGTATGAGGGCCCGAAAGAGTTAAAAATCCTCTGCCCTGCAGGCAGAAAAGAAAGCACAGCATGGCAATTAAAGGAACCTGGACCCAATGAAGGGCCAAGCCACGGATATTTAAACCCTGCCTTCCCTAAAGGAGGGGAAGGGAACAAACCAGGAAGAAGCTGCCAGGAGGCTGGTAGGAGCTGGAGGAGAAGGTTCCCTCCCAGGCCAGGAGACAGAGCTCCTCGACAGCCAGGGGAAACGAGGTATCTGAGGGCGCCCTGCCAGGGAACAGAGGTAAAGCGCAAGATGTACCAGGGGGAAGCCGGCAGTTTGCCACAGTGTGTGTGTGTGTGTGTGTGTGTGTGTGTGTGTGTGTGTGTGTGTGTGTGCTGTAAATTTTGGATTAATATACTCACACCCTTCCCCGACAACTTGATAGAAAGATGCCCAGGCTCCTCAGCTCTTGAGTGGGAGGTGGCAAGCTAGACGGTGCTGGAGCTAAGATAAGACTAAGTAGTATCAACTACTAGGTATCAACTAAGAACAAAAGATCCTAACAAGGTAAAGTGATCTATCCTATTAGTAAATATTCTATTAGTTCTATTCTTACTAGAAGAACACAAACACAAGCACTGACCAACAAGCACCAACATAAGTTACCCTACCAATTAACCCTTTTATACCACGAACAGCCTTAGCTTTTCATATAGGATGTATGGGCCTGTAGGTATGTTGTATTACAGCTATAATACTTTAACATGAATCTATGAACCTATTATAATAATACAAATACTTAAATCTATAAAGAAAAGTATATATGTGCAAGTAAGTGGGCTAGTCCTGTAGGCTACATTGGTAAATTGTTGTTCCATTGGCTAATTACTCTCACCATTAAAAATGTACCATTTATTTGTCTAGCTTCAACTTCCAACCATTGGATCATGTTCTACCTTTCTCTGCTAGACTGAAGAGCCCAGTATTAAATATTTATTCCCCATGTAGGAATTTATAGACTGTGGTCGAGTCACCTCTTAATCTTCTCTTTGTTAAGCTACATAGATTGAGCTCCCTGAGTCTATCACTATAAGGCATGTTTTCTAACCCTTTAATCAGTCTCATGGCTCTTCTCTGAACCCCCTGCAGTTTATCAATTTCTTTGTTGAATGGATGTTGGTTTGTCTTTTTTTTTTTTCTGATTTGTTGAATTCTAAATCACAAAACCCACTCATTGGCACCACTGGTGGACTACATTACTTTTCTCTCCCTAAAAATGGTACTTCCGGGCCAGGATAATGGAAAATGGGCTGGGTAGTGTATGAGGAAGAGGGCACTCCCCTGGTTGGCGATATGTATTATGTGGTTGAGTTGGGGAGTTAAGTCTCCATTCCAGTATCTGTCAACCTGCACAAGAAAGAAATCCATTCTCCTTTGAGCTTTAAAAGAAAAAAGAAAAAAAACAAGCAAAAAGACCAGGAAATTGCTTTTCACACGCTGTGGCGTTAACACATGTTTCAAATTGGCAGGTGATCCAAGGCAGACAAAAAGATTTGCAGCCTCAGTAGAAACACATTATCTTCATATAAAATTACCAGATCAGCCATGGGTATTACACCTAGCTATTTTCCACCACAGGATAGAATTAAGTCAGGTAAATTTTCCAAAAGAAACAGTTTGAATTACAGGCATAAATCTGATTATTAATGCATTTAATTATATGCTCGCAGGCCAGATCCTCAGCTGGTATAATCTAGGGAAGTCACTTGATATTCTCCTGTTTGTACAGCCAAGGTTCACATGAGCCCTGTTAGCTCAGCACCACACTGGGAGCTTGTGTTCAGCTTGTATAATATTTAAAACAGGTCAAAATTCTGTCAGTGAAAAGATTTGTAATCAAAATGTTGAGTTCTGACAATAACAACACAGGAAACTTCAAAATACTTTTTGAAAAAAGAAGTCATTTGAAATTTTAAAAAATGGTCATTTAAAGTAGTGAGGAGAAAAATCCATTGTTTCCCTTTTTAAATTTTCCTCATTTTTTCTACTAGAAAAATATGGGGACAAAAAAGAATTATTTTCACACTTCCTTTGCCTTTTTTACTTTATTGGAAAAGAGAGGTGGAGAAGTTAAAAACTGTTGTATATTTTAAAGAAAAACAGGAAAACACATCATACAAAATTTCAGTTGAAATAAAAACTTGGCATTATGGGTGGAAATTGTTCACACACATGCTCCCAATAATTTGATCATCTAGAATAATATTAATCATTACTCTAATATACTTTCTGTCTACAAGAGTGATGGCAGGGTAAGGGTCTACTACAGGTCACCTAACCAGTAAGAACTGGTAGATGAGGCTTTTTTATAAAGAACTAACAAAATCTCCAAAGCACTGGACTTGGTGATGATGGGTGACTTCAACTATCCAGACATCTGTTGGGAAAATAGCACAGCAGAGATTATTCAACAAGTTCTTGGAATGTACTGGAGACCATTTTTTATTTCAGAAGATGGAGAAAACTTCTGGGGAGAGGCAGATCTAGATTTGATTTGGACAAATAGGGAGGAACTAGCCAGGAAAAAATGGTTAGTTTTCAGAATGGAGAGAGATAAATAGTGGTGTCCCCCAGGGGTCTGTACTAGCACCAGTATTGTTCAAGAGTTTCATAAATGATCTGGAAAAGGGGTAAAATTAGCAGATGATACAAAACTACTCAAGATAGTTAAGTCCAAAGCAGACTGAGAAGAATTACAAAGGGATCACACAAAACTGGGTGACGGGCCAACAAAAATGGCAGATTAAATTAAATGTTCATAAATGCAAAGTAATGTATGCTGGAAAACATAATCCCAACTATCCATTCAAAATGATGGAAACTAAGTTAGCTGTTACCACTCAAGAAAGAGATCTTGGAGTCACTGTCGATAGTTCTCTGAAAACATCCACATAGTGTGCAGCAGCATGCAAAAAAGCTAACAGAATGTTGAGAATTATTAGGAAAGGGACAGATAATAAGACAGAAAATATCATATTGGTTCTTTATAAGTCCATCATGTGCCCACATCTTGAAAACTGTGTACACATCTGGTTGCCGCATCTCAAAAATATACATTGGAATTGGAAAAAGTACAGAAAAGGGCAATAAAAATGATGAGGGGTATGGAAAAGCTTCCATATGAGGAGAGATTAATAAACCTGGGCCTTTTCATCTTGGAAAAGAGACAACTAAGGGGGGATATGATACAGGTCTATAAAATCATGACTGGTGTGGAGAAGGTAAATAAGGAAGTGTTATTTACTCCTCCTAACACAAGAACTAGGGGTCTCCAAATAAAATTTATAGATGGCATGATCAAAATGAGCAAAAGGAAGTATTTCTTCACACAACAGTCAATCTGTGGAACTCCTTGACAGAGGATGTTGTGAAGCCAAGACTATAATGGGGTTAAAAAAAAAAACTAGATAAGTTAATGGAGGATAGGTAAATCAATGGCTATTAGCCTGATGGGCAGGGATTTATGCTTGCCAGAAGATGGGAATGGGCAATGGGATGGATCACTTGATGATTCCCTCTTCTTTTCATTCCTTCTTAAGCTCCTGACACTAGCTACTGTTGAAAGATAGCATACTGGGCTAGATGGACCATTGGACCATGTATGGCCATTCTTATGTTGTAACTGGTTGAGAATTGGAAAGTAGTAGGCAGCTTGGGTGAAACTGATTATGAAATGATAGAGTTCATGATTCTAAAGAATGGTAGGAGGGAAAACAGCACAATAATGGTAATGTATTTCAAGAAGGGAGACTTTAGCAAACTCATGGAGTTGGCAGGCAAAATATCATTGGAAACAAGTCTAAGAGGAAAAGCAGTTCAAGAGAGTTGGCAATATTTCAAAAAGACATTATTAAGGGCACAAGAGCAAACTACTGCATTGCCTAAGAAAGATGGGAAGTATGACAAGAGACCATGCTGGCTTAACCAGGTCTTCAATGATCTGAAACTCAAAAAAGAGTCCTACTAAAAGTGGAAACTAGGTCAAATAACAAAGAATGAATATAAAAAAACCACAAATATGTAGGGAGAAAATTAGAAAGACCAAGGCACTAAATGAGATTAAACTGGTTAGAGATATAAAGGGTAACAAGAAAACATTCTCCAAATACACTAGAAGCAATAAGAAGACCCAAGCACAGGACTGACCCATTACTCAGTGGGAGAAGGGAGAACAGTAACGTTAAATGTAGAAAAGGCAGAAGTGCTATATGACTTCTTTGTTTCAGTTTTGGACAATTGGACTCTAATAGAATGAATGCCAGTAAAAAAGAGATAAGGTCATAGGTTAAAATATGGAAAGAACAAGTCAAAAATTACTTAAACAAATTAGATGTCTTCAAGTCACAGCACCCAGTGAAATACATCTTAGAATACTCAAAGAGCTGACTGAGGAAATATATGAGCCATTAGCGATTATATTCTAAAAGTCATGGAAGATGATAGAGATTCAACAGGACTAGAAAAGGGCAAATGTAGTGTCAATCCATGGAAAGGGGTGTAAAGACAAGCTAGGGAATTACAGATCACTCAGTTTAACTTCACTAGTCAAAATAATAAAGGAGTAAATAATTAAACAATTATTTGAAAACACCTAGAAGATAATACGGTGATAAGCAACAGTCAACATGGATTTGTCAAGAACAAATCATGTCAGCCCAACCTGATGGCTTTCTTTGGCAATGTAGCAAGCCTTGTGGATGGGGGGAAGTTGTAGATGTTGACTTTAGTAAGGCTTTTGATACTGTCTCACATGACCTTCTAATAAACAAACTAAATACAACTTAGATGGAGCTACTATAAGGTGGGTGCATAACTGGTTGGAAAACCATTTTCAGAGACTAGTTATCACTGGTTCACAGTCAAGCTGGAAGGGCATATCAAGTGGGGTCCTGCAGGGATCAGTTTTGGGTCTGGTTCTCTTCAATATCTTTATCAATTATTTCGATAATGGCATAGAAAGTACACACATAAAGTTTGTAGATGATAGCAAGCTGGGAGGGGCTGTAAGTGCTTCGGAGGATAGGATTAAAATTCAAAATGATTTTGACAAAGTGGAGAAATGGTCTGAAGTAAATAGGATGAAATTCAATAAGGACAAATGCAAAGTACTCCACTTAGGAAGGAACAATCAGTTGCACACATACAAAATGGGAAATGACTGCCTAGAAAGGAATACTGCAGGAAAGGATCTGGGGGTTGTAGTGGCTCACAAGCTAAATGTGGGTCAACAATGTAACACTGTTTCAAAAAAACCAAACATCATTCTTGGATGCATTAGCAGGAGTTTGTAAGCAATACACAAGAAGTAATTCCTCCACTCTGCTCCATTCTGATTAGGCCTCCACTGAAGTATTGTGACCAGTTCCAAGTGCCATATTTCAGGAAAGATGTGGACAAATTGAAGACAGTCCAAAGAAGAAGAATACAAATTAACAAAGGTCTCAAAAATATATCACTTGAGGGAAGATTGAAATAATTGGGTTTGTTTAGTCTGGAGAAGAGAAGAGTGAGGGGGACATGACAACAGTTTTCCAGTATATAAAAGGTTGTTACAAGGAGGGAGAAATCTTGTTCTCTTTTACCTTTTGAGAATAGGACAAGAAGCAATGGGCTTAAATTGGAGCAATGGTGATTTAGGTTTAGAATGGACAATAGAAAAAATTTCCTAACTGTCAAGGTAGTTAAGCACTGAAATAAATTGTCTAGCGAGGTTGTGGACTCTCCATCATTGGAGGTTTTTAAGAGCAGGTTAGACAAACACCTATCAGGGATGGTCTAGATAATACTTCTGCCTTGAGTACAGAGGACCTGGATTAGAAGAACTCTCGAGGTCCTTTGCAGTTCAACACTTCTTTATTGGTATGATTCTATATTTTTATATACTGCAAGTACCTGTAGTATACGAAGTTTTAGAGATAAAAATAAATTTTATTAGTCCAGTATTAGGAAATATATGCTTTCTATAACAAGAGAAAAAAGGAAAATGTACTGATATCAATATATCTCAAAGAAACATGACTTTCCTTAATAAAAGGGATCAGTAACACACTCCAGTGATGGTGTAAAGTACTATATTATAGTGTTGGTACTTAGGAAGATAATACTTTATAAAGGTAATATGAATGTTTACTTTCTCAGGAAAGAAATGACAGGAAGACAGAACAGAAAAGACCTTCCTTCTTGGAACACATTCCTAGTGCTCCCAAAAGAGGCTGTTTCCCCACCAGTAGAAGCAATGTCACTTATAGAGCACAGCTGGGATTTTGTAGGCTCAATTTATAGGGTACTCGAATAGACTGATTCGTTGGTCTGCTTTTATCGTTGTTATTCCAGGGCACATAATAAAGAAAATACATTGTGTGATTGTCTAGGCTCCTTTTTCCACTTTGTAAACAGCTGCTTCATAGTCCAGTACACACTCTTGTTGCTCCTTGGGCTGCTTTACAAGATACAATAAGAATTGTTTCTGAAATACAGACAGTGATGTACTGTACACAATGAATGTTACTCCACGTGCCCCATTAGGACATGTTTGATGAAATGTACACATATGAACCATGCTCGCTGGTGGTGTTTTGTTCTAGGTGAAGGTCAGTGAGTCATGCCTAGTGAATGATCCATCAAAGTAGTGAGCACTTGCACAATACCAAATGAATCCCTCTGTCTCATGTTTGTGGAAAAGTTTCTTATCTCTGACCTTCATTGTGCAAGCCTTATTCAGCCTGGTGAGCACTTCCTCACACAAGGAACCCCAGCAGCTGCAGTGGAAATCCCACCAATTAGCTGAGTAAAAGCAGCTCGTTTGGACCCTGCATGTTTTCAAAATCTTCAGTACCAAGCAAGAGCAGGAGACAAGAAACTTTGGCCTAATGTTAGCTTTAATCCTCATTCTGTATTAGTTCAGTCCCTGCCCCGACGTTTATAGAATCATAGATTTAGAAGGGACTGCATGTCACAGATGGGGAACTGAGGAATAGAGATATTTAGTGGTCCAAAGTCCTATAGAAAACTTGTGGCAAAGCAGAAACATAATTCAGGTCTTTTGACTCCCAGTAGAGTTGTTTAACCATAAATCTCCTTACTTTCTAAAATAACTGGGACTAATTTTATCCTACTGAATCAAAATGCTCAAAAAATTGAGGAAGCCAAGTGAGAAAATGTTTCCTGGATATCATTACGTGGCTCTCTGTTCCCTCAAGTTATTCCACCCCCCCGAGCCTTAAGGTAATTGGAAAACTGTAAACCAGAGCACACAAAAATCCTCCTTACTGCACAGATGTTGGGAAGTTACCAGTGTTTATAGCAGAGAATTTCTCATCCATGGTCAGGGCATGGCCATAGCTTCCTGTCTGAAAGGCACAATTGTAGTTAACATTTAAGCAGTGTGTAAACTTACATTTCACAGTACATGAGGACCTTAAGATTTATATTTAGGTGACTTCTTGTTTCCAGATTAGCACATGATGAAGGAAAAGCATTTGTGCAGATATTCACATGCTGTGGCTCAAAGTAATGTATCCACTCTTGTATTGCAAACCTCATAACTCATTTAATAACTAGTAGTTACATACCTTGGCTTAAAAATTGCTTCCATCCCATGGTTTTATCCTCCTACTGTCCAATTATTTTTAAATTCCCTAGCACAAAAGATAAAAGACAAAGATATGATTTTTTTAACCTTGAAAAGCAGCCAAAGTGAGCAAGAAACAATCTGCACCGAGGCACTTCACTGCAAGAGGCAGCCCGACCTCTGAGATTCTGACTGAGCGTCACCAGCAATGAAATGGAAACAGCATCTCTGAGGAGCTGTTTTGGTTGTCGGGGGAAGGTTCAAGAGCCACTGGAAAGGTTAAGACAGAAGAGTCTCCTTTGGATCAGACCCTGCCCCTGAGGTTGAATAGAATGAGGTCACTTTGCATTTATAAATAGAGCTGAAAGTGGTTTATGAATCTCCAGGGCCAGCTGAGAAAGGAACCTGGTTAGCTCTGCAGTGTGGGGAGGCAGCTCTCACCTGTCATCACTAGTGAATGTTTCTAGTGTGGTTGATCCTTGCACACCTGTACTCCTCTCCCAGTTGCCACATCCGTGCTCAGGAGAGTGCAAGGATCGGCTCAGCCTCCAGAGGAGGGAGCAGCCAGTGTCATCCCCTTGCTGAGCAGCCCACATGGGAGGACCTTACTGGGGCATGCCCCCCGTTCCTGTGCTCTTTGTAGGGTGGAGCAGCACATGCCCCTGGACAGTGGCTCAATGGCCACCATTTAGATGAATGAATGAAGCCTAACAACATCCCCGGGAATGTTTTCCATGCATTTATTGCCTATGGTTTGTGCATAGTGCCCATGGCCAGTGTGGGTGTATTAGATCTGACGGAAATATCCCAAGTGGACTTCCACAGGGACCCTGCTCTTTTACCTTCACATCTCCTAAGAAGGCGGTTTGGTGTTGTTACACAGCTGGGTTGGGGAGTGAAGGCTTTTCCAGCCAGTGGGCTTTGCAGGGTGTCCTCATCAGCTTTGCGTTCATTTCTATTGGCTGCTGATGACTCAGACAATCCCCTCAACCAAAGAGGTTTGATCGTTATCGCTCATTGCCTCAGAGGAGTGCAGTTGTCTTGCAGTGTTATGGATTGAGAGGTGGTGCCTAATCGATCTGGGTGCTGATCATCTGAGGACTCACTGTGTCTGCACCAGGACCTGGAAGGGGCATCAAGAGCAAACTGGGAACCAGTGGAGGGTGTGGCATACAAAGGCAAGGTTCTCTTGGTGGCCAACCAATAAGAAAGCTGTCTGCCATGTTTTTCACACATTAGATGTTCTGTGCTGTTTCTGCCTTCAATCCCAAATGTTATGGATTACAGTGATCCAGCCAGAAGGTGACAAATATATTAAGTCCTGTGCTCAGATACTCATCCCAGGGGGAGGGGCAAAGAATCACAACAGGATGAAGGTGAAAGAAGGCATTTCTTGTCAGCTGTCCAGGATTAATAATGAATCCAGCACCAGGATGGCTAATCTCTCCGAAAACAGTTGATATAATAGTGCATTAAGTCAGCCAGAAAGATGCAAACTCCTTGCTTCTCCGCATATCTAGGGAGAGACTGTTTACGGTCTTGCTGAATTGGACAGTGAGCTATTCAGGTTGAGCTGGCAATTAGCTGTGGAAGAGTGAATCTAAGTATAGCTGTGTGGGCAGGGACCATGGGCCTATAACAAGCTCACTGTAATCCACAGAGACAAAAAATAGCATTTAAGAATGATAATGTGGGGCTCATGAATATTTACACTATATATATAGCAGGGGCTGCAGGATTTGGGTTTTGCAGTTTGAAATTGGCTATGTGAAAATTATAACCTTCTGTGAAGCAATACAAAGATTGCATCTTAACGAGCTTACACACAGCTTTGTCCATGCTCTGTCCTCTTAGCTCCTTGCCTTTCAGCTTCTCTGGGTTCTTAGAAAAAGCAGTTTGGGAAAAGATACACAGAAGTGAGGTTCTGAGCCTAAGCCACACACTCTCCATGTCCCTGACAATACCAGCAGTCGAGACTGAGACTCGTGACATACACATATCCAAATACACAGAGAGAAATTAAATTCAGAATGAAATCCTGATGCTGTGACTGCTTTATTCTGAATATTAGGGCATTGCTGCCCATTTCAGCAGCTTCATTTGCTCTTGTTTGTGGGAAAAGTCTGTCTTTCTCTCAGGCTCATGGGCATGGTTTTCCATGTCTTCATTCTTTGGCTCACTTTCCACTGTTAGGCTAATAAATACATTCCAACTTGTGAAGAGCAGCATGTTGACTAGGCAAATAGTACTAAATCCCTGAGCATTTGCAGTGAAGGAGTGTTTTTCAGAGCATTCCACTAAGCATTCAAATCAGGCAAATGCAGGACAAAGTCTAGCATGTGTAAAATGGCAACTGTGGACCAAATCCTTCTTAGCTATTCAAGTCATTCTGGATTTAAAATGATATCATTCCGAATCAGATCTAACCCACCATTTGTTCATGATATAGCAAGGATCAAATCCTGCCATTTATTGCCAATCTCCCACTGACTCCAAACGAATTCTACCCTGGGATGCGGATCATGATATAAGGAGCTGTATAGAATAGAATGTGGTGAGACATGGTGATCCAAAGTAGAATATTCATGTAATTGTTATTCTAACATTGAAACTGTAACAACAACTGATAAATAAGCAACAAGAAAAGAAATCGTATTGTGAGGAATTAGAATATTCTCTTTCATAGGAAGCAAGGGCCCTTTTGACTGTCTTTGGAATGTCCTTTGAACTCAGTTCTAGTGACCAATAGATTGAGGGCCAGCCTTGTTCTGATACTCATCCACTGAAGTCCTCTGGTGAAAGACTCTGTTTTCTCATCATAGTGAATGGCCCTGCCATTTCTGTGCTGGACAGTGCAATGCAAAATGGAGCCTTTTGACCATAACGTTACTTCCTACCTCCTCAAAATGCTGTTTACGTCTAGTTCTAGCCCAAGTCTTGTAGCGGCAAAAGGGGAAAATTGTCAAAATGCCTTAAAACTGACAAGTGTTATCAGCTGAACTGCAGTTTCAGTCTTTAGAAATCTACTGGCATATCCTGTACATGCATCAGTTGGCATACACCTCCTTGCAGGGTTATGAGCTAAGTCGCCTTGTTTTCCAGCTTTCAATTTAAAATCCAGTAAAGGGTCCATTATATCAGAACCAAGAATATGTTAAATTCACTTAATTGCTCTCATGCTGTTGGCAACTCCTCTTCACTATGGCAATGTACTGCTCCCAACCAAGAAAGCACATAGCCACATTCCTGGCACATCTTCCGTTAACTCTAGCACTCCATGTGTTTTCTCAGGTTTTGGCTGATAAAGCCATGACTGGGTCCCTTAGTGGATGGTCACCAATCTATTGTATCAGTTCCCACATGCTTCCAACACTTCTGGCTTTGGGCAGTTTCCAGACACTGTTTCTAGGTCTGGCCTGCAAGACACGATCATGGGTGCAGGTCCACTGAGTGTCACCCCCTTCTTGGGAGGTGAGGCTCTGCAGGCCAAGTGCCCTGAAAGCAGAGCTGACCTTCCCACACTTCCTCAGTTTCTTCTGCATGCACTTCAGGGTCCCATGGTAGGTAAAGTCAGGAGCAAGGGCTTTGCACACAGAGTTCTTCAACAGACACACAATTTACCCATAGACAGCCCAGGAGACTTACAGATCTGTGCAAAACAACAAACACCTAAATGCAGTCCCCTCCTCAGAGTCGTTATCCCTCCCGGGAGCCTGGGTTTAGTCAGCATCCTTAGGGGTCCTCCAGCTCCTTCTCCTCCAGCTGTGTCTTCTGTTTCTGACAAGAAAGTGGTTCCTTTTGCATACAAAGCATGTCACCTTTAAAACCAGTCTGTGACACATTTGATTTCATTTCTGTCTTCCTGCTGGGATTTTTCATGCTCCGACTCCATGTGGTATTGCTGAGTTGAGATCTAAAAGTCAGTGGTTCTGTTAGTAGTAACCCCTTGTTCTACCAGGGTAGAAATAGTCAGTGTTGATTGCCCAGTTTCAGCCTCCCAGACACAGCCACAAAGCAGAAATTCTAATCCATACCACGCAAGGTTACACTTAGAAATGCTATTCATAAAACAAAAAGGAATCCATTAGCTGGCAAAGACGTATTCCCCCACGTGTCCCAGAGTTAATATCCAAGAATGGCATCTTCCACCTGGGTTTGGTGAGAAGGGCATCTCCTCTCCATTACCTTTTCTTTTGCCAAGCCCTGGACTGTGCTAGAGCAATGTGCCATGCCCGCAGCTACTCTTGAAGGCCAGGTGTGAGTTTCTGTTGTTTGTGTATTGGGTGATGCTGACTTGGAGAGATATATCACATCTGTATCCTACAGGATTCCATTGCTCCCACGTAAGTGCTGACCGGTACATTCAATTCTCTCACTGCGTCCATTGGATTGTCACAACCAGTGTCCCAAGCTCCAGCCGGGGATGACGGCCCTACGTCCACTTACACTGTGGGGTGGCCTGTCACAGCTCTGGGTTCAATTGTGAGGTGAGGCCCTGTAACTCACCTTGTGCATGAAGGGCACTCTGGGAAATGCTCCGTTGTGGCTGATGTGCTGGTCAGTGAAGTCTTGCCGTGGGTTGCAAATCCCTCTAGAACGGGGCCCATTTACTGGAAGTGGCCCTCAGGACTGAGGGGTTATTGCAGGCACCTGGGTGGAGTCCTGGAGCTGCCCTGCAGCCCCTGCTTGGCATTTGCTCCAGCGCACGCTCTGGCCTGCAATTTCAGGGGGCTGCCCTGCAAGCTTCTTACCTCCAGGTGCCTGTTCCTTTAAATTAACAGCTGTGGGGGGTGGTTAATATTGGATTGTGGTTTTAGTCTTAGTTTCTCCTCTCTCAGAGGAGGGTGGGGCCCCGTGGTGCAGCATTGGTAGAGCCCTCATGGAACGTGGCCTGGTCTTCATGGGAAATCCAACTGAAATTACAAGCTGCTTCTCGACCCGAGACCTGCTCTGTGTTCCTGCTCTCTCCTGTCTCTATGCTGCTTAGCCAAGCACACTTAAGCGTTCCCCAGAAGTCTCCATTTATTAGAGTCATTAAACTCTGGAGAGCAGCTGCAAACTTGACTGGAGCTCTCTACGAAGCAGCATTGCTCCTTAGGGTGGGAGAGCTGTCATACAGTCCCCGTTCAGCTGAGGCACCTCACGCCCAGCTCCTTCTGGACTAGGGATGGCTTGACATCTCCCAGGAGTGGGGATGCTCACAGACAATGCACAAAGAATTCGAAGCTGTAAGTGGCGGTTTTGCAGATGCTTTCCCCCAACCAGCCCTGGGAGTGACTGAAGCAGTGAAGGAACTGATTGGTGTTTGGAGCTTGCCTCTACACAAGGGCACAGGCAGGGGGACATGCACATCTAACAGATACTGCCTGCCAGAATTTACCAAGCTCTCGTGCCCCAGATATGCAACCACCATGAGTAGGGCACACAGCAAGCAAAGCAGCAACACGAACCACAGTTACTAGGTAATGAAGTGGGTTTGTTGTTTTTTTAACATGCTCTCATGAATGAGTTTCACTGCACTGTATTGAGCAATCGAGTTTCATAAAAACATTACAATGCCATGTTCAGGTCTTTCCAAATTGAGGGTAAATTATTATTACATTGAAGTACAGGCGTATGTGGCATTATTTTATTTCTGTATTAACTACTGATAACTAATGCTGAATTACAATAGCACTCTTGTGGAAATATGAAACATACATACGATACCAAAGGAATACCGAATAGGTTCATTACGATCATTGCTATTACAATGAATATCAAATGAATTCATAATGTCAGCACACTTACAATAAAACACTCTTACTGATTATAAAATGGTAAATTTCCATTAAGTGATGCAGATTAGAAATGAACACCTACGGAGGTATATCCGACAGCCCCATGGATGCAGAATTAATTCATTGTCTTTGGTGTCACTTCAAGAAATATTGTATTAATTCTCACTTATCTGAAAGCTGCATTTTTCTCTGTCTTCAGGAACCTATTAGTATGGTTCTTCAGGAAGTTTTACTATTGGTGAGAGCAATATTAACTTTATCTTTGTGCTAAAAATTTAGGGCCAAATTTGAGAAAGAAAGAACCGAAGTTGGACCAATCCCCCACATGTATTGATTTTCCACACATAGATAAGTGCTCATGTTTACAAATATGATAATCATTCCTGAGTTCCTTGTTTTCATGGGTAATTACCTAGTTTGCACATGTGAATGGCTCTTTGTTTGCATTCAGATTTGCGCTGGTGTAACACTCAACATTTACTGACTGAAATAAGCACGAACATTTACATATGTCCTTAGAACTGAATTTTCAGAATTCCTATGGACTTCAGTGAGAGTCCAGGTGTAAGTGACGGTGGAACTGGGCCATTAATGTCTGTGTCGGGTGAGAGACTGAATGTAATTAGGGCTTCACTGCTGCTTTAGAGTGGTACAGATATTGTCAGTATCTCTGAAAGCAGTGCCCTTCACATGAACCCGTAACAATACCAGCATACTAGATATAAACAGTGAGAGCCTGGTTTGTTCTTCTTCAAGGATTTACCTTCATTTAAAAATGAATACCTTTATGGTAACAAAAATGTCTCTAGCAATTTATAAATAATAGCTCCTTTAGCATATATACTGCTGTCATCTTTAAATATTATGGTTGCAGAGCATTTGTATTGTCAATACTCTGGCATTGGTTTTTGTGCAGGAAGCTTCCTGATGACTGGTTTGAATTTGATGCCAGGTTTGTGGCTGATCTTACTTTTGATTAAATTTGCAGCAGGTTACATCTGCTGCAGTCACAAAACAAACATCAGACACAACAGGGGTAACGTGATCTCTTGTTCAAATGTGGGTACAAGATGGAAGGAATTGGTTCTGTTGGTGAAAACTGTGTGGCCAAAAGGGGGTTGGGGACAGCCTTCAAAAAATGAGGCTGCTGATTACATGGCAAGCACTAGTGCCCCATGAACAACAACTTATGCATGTCTCCTGACCTTCGTCTATGCTCATTAACACAATGCAGTTCCATGACAAGCTTCCCATTGGATCCCTGGGGTTGTCTTCAAGGGTCAGCTCCAAAGACTATTCAAGTCAAAGGAGAGACTCTATTGGTCTTTGAATCAGCCTTTAAATGTTGAAACAGAATGTCAGGGCTCCTGCAAAGGCTTTCAATGGGAAAACAGGTGCAAAGTGCACAATTCCAAGCTGCAGAAAGAGAAATAGTTTATCTGAAAACAAATAGTTTCTCCATTCTTATAGTTAAAGGCATATATATTCTTTCCTTTTCACAGAGTTCCCAGTTACATCATTCGAAGTAAACCATTTGGGGCTGTGGTGTGGAAATGATGTCATTTGAAACAGAGTGCAAAGAATTCTGTGTGCGTTGTAGAGCAATTTTATATATATATATATTCAGGAAACTTTTATGTCTAAACTCCAGCTATACACAATGATGCTGAGCTAAAATATATATATACAGAATTACATGGTAGTCCTTTTTTTTTTTTTTTGCTGCCTCAAGACAAAAGGAATTAGTTTTCCTCAGTAGTTAGTGATTAACACTTGTAGCTCTACTGTAATAGCAGTTAGACTGAAAAATCCCAAAGGGTTAAAAATGCAATAGTGTAACTAAGAATACAGTGATAAATAATGTAATGATGTTAGCTATCATTTAATAAAATGTCCCAGGGAGTTGGGTAAGGGCATCTTCAAGGACAAAACCACTGAAGGGAGCTGTGGTTTTGCCATGGAAGGAATTCACACCTGAATTGAGAAAAGAAGAGACTGGGGATTAGTTTGAAGCATGTACCAATAAACAAAGTCTCCCAGCCAAAGCAGAAGGGAATCCTCCTGGGAGACTAGAAAACACAGATAGCCCATTAGCCTCTTAACCATGATAAAAATGGATGAAATTGCAGCACTCATGAAAAGCCAGCAAGGAGGCAGGAACTGATGCTTTTGCTAGTTCGAGACATTTTGTGCCCAGTTCTCACCAATGTTGCTTGTGTCGGACATGTTGCCTTGGGAGCTGACCTCCTCGCTGTGAGCCAAACACGGGGAAGAGTAGAGGTGTGGGTGTGGTCTGGGAAGGATGAAAGGAAGGAAAGGTTTTCAAATGGTGAGTGCTGTTGCAAGTGAGTTTCTAAGAAAAAGAGGATTGCTGTTGAGGATGTCAAAGGGCAGACAGGCCCTGTTGTGCAGAAAGTTGAACATTGAGTCGCTGGGACTCTGGCTTGGTTGCTGCTGTCATCTATAGCGTTTGTTACTCTCAGACACGGTCCTGATCCCTTTTACGTGTTCACATGCCAAAGATGTCGTCTTTGATCTGGTCTCAGCTGCCTGCAACACTGCATATGGACAGGAAGTCATTTACATGGTGATGTCATGGCACAGTGTCATCATGCCAGAATCCAGATAGCGCATAGGTGGGGACTCCATGTCTGTCAGGGCCAGGTTTGCGTTCAGCTCATGATGTGTGTTCAGTTCAGCAGATTGTCATATGGTAAGGATACTTCCTGAAACATTTGGTGGGTTCGCTATCATTAGAGACGTACCATACTGAGGGATACTTTACACTTAAAACGTACAGTGGCACAGCTGTATCAGTACAGCTGTGCCACTGTACGAGCGCTTGTGTAGCCACGTTATGTTGACGGCAGAGAGCTCTCCCACCAACGTAACAAAACCACTTAGACAAGCAGTGAAAACGCTCTCCCACCATCCTAGTGCTGTCCACACAAGCCCTTATGCCAGCAAAATTTATGCCACTCGGGGGTGTTTCTTTCACATCCCTGAGAGACAAAGTTTTGCCATGATAAGTGCTAGTGTAGACAAGGCCTTAGCCAGAGAAAGAAGAATAAAAATACACATACCCTGTTGTAGTGGCTTATCCCAAAATGTTTGACATTTATGCCCACTGATCTCAGTTTAGCAAATCGGTGCCAAAGAAGTTAGGAGTTAGACAAGGGGATCATGACCTGACACCCATTCCCAGCTCACTGCCTGAACTTGAGACACTCATCACATCTCTGGAGAGAGTCCAGTGGAGGGCAACAAAAATGATTAGGGGGCTGGAGCACAAGACTTATGAGGAGAGGCTGAGAGAACTAGGCTTGTTTAGTCTGCAGAAGAGAAGAATGAGGGGGAATTTGATATCAGCCTTTAACTATCTGAAAAGGGGTTCCAGGGAGGATGGAGCTAGGCTGTTCTCAGTGGTGACAGATGATAGAACAAGGAGCAATGGTCTCATGTTGCAAGGGGGAGTTCTAGGTTGGACATTAAGAGAATGCTTTTCACTAGGAGGGTGGTGAAGCACTGGAATGGGTTGTCTAGGGAGGTGGTGGACTCTCCATCTTTAGAAGGTTTTTAAGATCCAGCTTGATAAAACACTTGCTGGGATTATTTAGCTGAGGTTAGCCCTGCTTTGAGCAGGGGGTTGGACTAGATGACCTCCTGAGGTCCCTTCCAACTCTAATATTCTTTGATTCTGTTATTCTATGATAAAGGGAAATACCTAAAGAAGCAAGCTGATTTGTTGGCTGTTTTGTGTCTACATTTTACCATATATACCAGCCAAATTTGTGAGAGGTTTATATATATAATATACAGAGAAAAATGCCATCATTCCAGAATATTGTAGAATGTGCTTCCATTGGGAGCTGATAATGAGGCCCAATTCGGCACGGCACATACTTTAAAGTAAGCTTGAGCCACCATGCTTTCCTGAATCAGGGCCTATATCTCTGTAGGTTATTTTGTAATATATTTTTAATCTCTAGTGTAAATGTTATTTTATGGAAAAATATGGTTTAAAGGAGAACAATTGTGTAATATTTTCATTTTTAAACCACTTCGACTGTGTCATTTTAAAGCAAGAGAGTTATTAAAAATACCTTCATAGTAAGAGCACTGTTCCTTCTGGCTGAGGAAATACGAGTAGGCGACCTTGAGATGGTGTATGCACTATGCTCGTATGTACAAGCATAATACTGTAATGTAGTACTTGGCAGATTGAATTAGACTTTTACTGAATAAGGGATCTGGTCCAACTGCCTTTGTATGTGCATTCATTTTTAATACTATTTAAATACAAAAGTGCCATTATGTGGGTGACTCCTCTGTTGTACTTACTGAATACCAGCAGCATTCAAAGCCAGAGATACCTGCCATGGAGGCAGGTGAAACTGACATGTTAAAAAAATGCACGTAGAGTCAATTTACAGCTGTGCATAAAGCTTGTTCCTTTTATTATTGTATCATTGTAGTTACCTACAATGAGTTAGGCACTACCCACAGATACAGAGAAAACCACTCTTGCCCTAAACAGCCATCAGTCCAAGGACAAAGTGCTCGAACTGGATGTGCTGAAAAAACATGAAGCTAGTGGACAGATTTAAAGAAGAGGATGGCATGAACAGAGCAACAGGCAAGGGAAAGGAGCAGAGCAGCTGCATTTTACATGGATGGGTGCAGAGTGATAGGTGTCTTGGGGAGGCAGGAAGAGGCAGGCCCGAGTGAGAGTTTTTGTCAGTGTGGATGGAAATCAAAGGTCAGATATTCAGATGTTATGGAGGAAGAATATACGAACATACAAGCTGAAACTGGGTCAGACCATGGTTCATTTTGCCCAGAATCCTGTCCCTGACAGTGGCCCTTATCACAGCTTCAGAGGGAGTGTACAGAATGGAGTGATCCACCCTGGTCTTCCACGTGCAGCTTCTGCAAGTCAGAGGCTTAGGGTTGACCTGATCATAGGGCTGCATCCCTGACTAATAGACATCAATGGACCTGTCATCCATGAACTTATCTAGTTCTTTTTTGACCCCAGTTATGCATTGGCCATCACAACATCCCATGACAAGGTGTGAAACAGCACTTCCGGTTGTTTGCACTAAACCTGCTGCCTATTAATTTCATTGAGTGGCCCTGGCTTTAGTCTTGTGGGAAAGGTTAAATAACTCTTCTCTATTCACTTTCTCCACACCTTTCAGGATCGGATAGACCTCTATCCTAACCCCCCTTAATTGTCTCTTTAAGAAGTGACTGTGGTGACAAAGAGTTAAAAAAACCTCCTGTCTTGGTTTGTACATATTCCTCGCTTCAGATGGGGGCGGGGGAGGGGTTGGAGAAGAGAGGGCAAATGAGAGAAAAAGTACTTCTTATCTGGTTTACTTCCATCTATGGCTTGGTGACAGTTTTATGGCCTGCTGTGGGTTTTCTTTTTTCTTTTTATCCCTTGCTTGAGACAGTTGGATTTTCCTAACGGGATTAATTTCTCAAAACACACTTTCACACAATCTTAAAACTTACCCAGGTCTGACTGATTGAAGGGTCTGCACCGTTTCTGTTCAGTCCGCGATACCAACGGGGTGAATGAATCCGATAATGGAATGCTTATTTAGCAGGAGGGGGGCGGAAAGGCAGACAGAAGGACACAGGGGGAGTTACTCCCCTGCTGTCACAGGAGCTATATTGAGCAACAGAACTGCAGGGGCTCATGTTTGGAGGAAAAAGGAATTGACCTTTCAGTCCACAGATTCCACCTGCCCGTTGGACAGGGTCCCCTTGCTATTCACCCGACCATCTTGTGGATGGATGAGGGCAGCTAGAACCTGTCCTAGTCCAAGACCTGGTCAATGGTTCATAAATCTATCATTCATTCATAGAATGACACACGTTCTCTGTTCAATTCAAATCCACTATTTATTGTTTTTTTTTCTCTATGACAAGTTGTCTCCCTTTATTCTTTTACAATTCCTTGAACTCAAAACATAACACTTAAAACTTATGACTTAAACCAGGGGTCCCCAACCACCGGTCCGCGGACCAGGACCAGGCCGTTGGGGGTTTTTGCCAGTCCGCGGTGCCGCTGCAGACCAGCACTAAACACTGACAATGTGCTCTGCTCTGCGGCGGCTCAGAGCACACTGTGTGGGGCGGGGCAGCGGACTGGCCTCAGTAGATGCGGCTCCCGGCAGAGAACATTATGCGGGGCATGCCGGGGCGTGCCCCCTCCATAACCCAGCCCCCATATGACCAAAGCCCCGCCCCTGCCCCACCCCCACCCCGCCCTGCCGGGCCATGGAAAAATAGTCTTGCTTGAAGCCGGTCCCTGGTGCATAAAAGGTTGGGGACCACTGACTTAAACGACTGATCAGACTAACACAAATACACCAAACACATACTTAAAGACTCATAACTATACCTTACAATTAAACAACATTTGATTAATACTCACCACACAGATGGATGAACTCAGTTGCAACAAAAACAATAAATATTTTATGGCCAAATTTCCTTACTCTTTATGTTCCCGGGTTTTCATTTGGGTGTAACCTCTATCGCATTCACACCCAGGTTATCAGTTTTCATCCAGGTGGAACCTCTATCGCATTCACACCCTGGTTATCAGCCCTAATGCCCTATCTTACTTTTTTGAGCAGCGAGCTGGGGAGAAGCAAGACGGTTGATCAGACCTTCTACGCAGTGCAATTCTGGGGCACTCCTGTTGCGATACGTGGCTCGTCCAATTTGCTTCTCTGTCTAACAACCTTATATCTTCATCCCAGCTTATCAGGTTGTTTAAACCAATTGTGACATTTTGGCTACGGTCCAACCAGCAAGTCCCACGTCTGTGAGGGGACTTCTGCCCTCTGCTAAGTTACACGCCTTGGGGTGACTTGCTGTTAATGGGCAGGCTCTCTGCTGAAGCAGATTCTGTTTCTTAACTGTCAACAGGTCTCGCTCCATCTTATCTGCTGACGAGCTTCGATTCCTGAAACTTTTGGGAACAGCCTGTTTTTTGTGATAATTGCCTTTGTCTATTGAGCGCCCTCTATGCTGTTATGCAATTACTAAAAAAATGGCCTCGGGGTACACATACATTACACGCTTTACAGAAGTCTGTTACAACAGTAACAAGATGGGGATGTGGCCTAGGTACGCGGAACAAACTGGTGAGGAGATAGAGGAGGGGTGAGATTGGAAGTGAGGGAGGTTGGTGGTCAGCAGAGGAGGAGACCAGAAGAAAGTACCTGATTGAAAGCCATGAAGGCCCTCAATGATGTTCACCAGTCAGTGTTAAACCTTCCAAATTGCGATTCTTCCAGGACATGGTTAAGTAATGTCCCTGGGCAAGGGGTCAATCAATCTGAAAGGCAGCAGAGCCAAGGGAAAAGGAAGAGTCTTGTCTAGTTGCACACATTTCTCAGCATGATGGAGTCAGAGAAGTGCTTTTCTTTAGTTCTGGGTTGTGAAGAGCCATGTCATGGAGAGAAAGCCTTTCATTGGGACTGGAGTGGGGGTTGCAGCTGATATTTCTCTGAATGCAAAAATTACCTAATAATAAAGTAAACCCAAGCCCAAAGCACAGCAGGCCTACGCACAGGGTCTGGGAGTGCTCTGTTAGCGACTGGATGAAAAACAGGCTCTAGCTCAGTTTGATTTTATGGACTTGAGGCAGGAACTTCTGCAGGGGAAACTCTGGCTGCATGCCAGACTAGACGAGCACAGTGCTCCCTTCTGGCCTTAAAACCCAGGGGTGAACGCTGGCCCTCCTGAAGTCCAGGGCAAAGCTCTCTTTGATGTCAGTTGGGCCAGGATATCAACCTATGAATCTGAAAGCATTCTACCAGTTCTTGTTTCCTCAGATACTCCAGGGATGGGTGTCACTGTAATGCTCCAGATGGACAGACACATAATTCTCTGATGAGCTAACTAACTAACACCGTCTCCCCTGTGCTAATGGAATCCCAAAGGCTTGGGGTGGAAAAGGGTGCATCCTTTCTTGCAGCAGCTCAGTAGCGCTCAGTCTGTGGCACAGGTGGGATTTTAAGGAATTCCTTGGACTATAGAGACCACGGAGAGGAGACTCCTGCCGAGTTTTTCTCCCATGTACTTAGCAGGCAAGACAAATAGTCAGAGTTAAGTATAATCATCACAAAGCCAGCAGCCCACCCTGGGATCCTGAGATGCTTTTCCCAGGGTGCATGGCTGGTGTGCAAATCCTTCAGAACATTCTCCAGCCTGACTGCTGAGATCTGACGGAGGGCTACATTGGTTCTTTACATTGTGCCCAGTCGTAGGGCAGTGAGCGGAGCAGCCTGGGGAAGCCTTTGTGAGGCAGAGCATTTACTTTCTTGGCTCCTCCCTTGCATCGCTGTGGGTGCAGCATAGCCACTCGCTGCCCCTGGCCTCTTCGCCATTGGCCATCACATAGGGGAGGGCCAAATCCTTGCCTCCTGGCCATTCCAAATTCATTCCTACAGCCCCAGGACGTTGGCATGTTTCAATCACTTTGAGGGATTTGTGGTGTTTTTTGTTTCTCCGTTTTATCCACGCAGGGGTGGGGGAGGGTGCAACGGCTCAAGTCCAGCACTGCGAGATGCACACGGTGGGGCATGTTGCAAAGCAAGTGCACCTTGCACTCCCCCCGCAGCAGGGGCTCCAGTCCCACAGGGCTGGGCCTGGCTCCCTGAGCCAAGCATTGGCACCTGGTGCACATGGTCCAGGTGCCCCCTGCATCGTGATGAAAGAGGGGCAGCCAGGCCAAATCTGAATGAGTGGCATGGCCACCGCATGTGCCAGGTTGTAATGCTGTTTACTCAAACTGGCCCAGTTGCTCCTTACCCCTGGGCATGATGGAGGGGTGGCCAGGCCAAATCTGAGTGGCACGGTGACACCGTGTTGGGCTCAGACCCACAGGACATGAGCTGCAGAAGCTGTTGTTAGGGAGAGAGCTTTTCTTTTTGGTTCGTGTTATTTGAACCTGTTGCAGCAGAGCACTAGCATTGGTGTCATTCTGTTTAACTAAGGGGTCGTTAAATACTCTCAGGAAATTGCCTTCAGCTATGGAACAAGGCTCCCCCTAGCCCAGTCCAAAATAGCCCAGCTTCGTTGGCCTTCAGGGTGGGCAACAATGGGTCTCTATTTGCTGAGCCTCTGCAAAACTGGCTTCTTTAAGGTGTGTAAAAATGACACAAAAATCACTGCGCATGTCTGAAATTCTGGACTCTGAAGTAACTCCCCTTGATCCAGAGCCATTTCCTGCTGCCTCTCTGTATTGAAGTGTTTTTAGAAAGTTAAAATATTTCACTGCAGGTTTTTTAAAGCCACCTTTTAAGTTTCTGAGGAGCTGACACATCGCCAGGCCCCGATGTCGTGACTGTTTAATGTGTTTGCACATCTTGCCAGACGAGATGCTGTGTCATGCTCCAGAAATCCCAGAGACATCATTTACCCACAACTCCAAAACCTGTTACTACAAGGGTTTTGTCATTTCATTTGTCATTTCTACTGGGCTTCTGGGATTTAACTATTCTCAATCCTTCTTTTTCATTTCTTACTCCGTCATTTGTTTTACAAGTAAATTCGGTTCTATGTTTTGTCTGAACAAAGTGCCCACATGATGGGGTGTCTTGAGATTAGAACCCTAAACCAGTTCTGTGCCAACCGTCTGTAACAAATCCATACTGGGAGAGGAGAATCAGGCCCTTGTTATATGCATGTTAGAATTTTTCTTATTTAAATGAAGCCTGCACAGGTATAGTGTGAATATAGGATACTTTCCCTTTCAGCTATTGTGCTCTCTATGGTCATGATGCATTTGTATTTTCAGTAAACAAATCCAGTTTGCAAATGTAACCTACACTTCCCTATTTCAAGGGATTTCCAACCTACTGACCACTCACAGTTTCAAAAGTTAGAACGTGACTCCTGCTTCGATGAGATGTGACCAGGACAAGTTGAGTGTCCTCTGAGCTGTAATAAACTTCTTCTCTGAGCTGCTCATTTGGGGAGTTTGTCTTATCTGCATGGTTAAAACTGGCTAGTGGAATGCAAATGCCAAATTGCTCCTGGTGCTTGCAATGACAGGTGTTTATGGAACAACTGAATCAGAAGGAATATTTGCACCTGCTTGGTCTTGAAGGCGTGTGAATGTTGTTCCAAGCTGAGAAGGAGTTTGGAGAAGAAAAGAAAGTGCAGACCCGGCTATGCACACTGATTACAGTGAAAGGGTTCTGCCACATTTAGTCAATTGTTTGCTTCCTAGGCTGGCATCCAGTGCCCCACCCCAATGTCAGGGAAGCTAGGGAGAGTTTAGAAGGGAACAGGAGCAGCCTTGCAGCTCACCACATGTGTAGGAGGTAGCCAAGAGAAATAAGGACAATCTGTCTGAAGGCTTGTTAGGTGAACATGAGCTCTGCAGAGTGGCACTGGGAGTGAAGATGGGCTGCTGGATGTTAGGCTAGAGGGTAGAAGATGTGGGTACAATTACCAGCTGCATCTGTGACCTTGGAGAAGTCATCTAACCTTTCCTGGCCTCAGTTTCCTTGCCCCATAATAGCACTTTCCTACCTCACATTGGAGCAATGGAGTCCATGGCGGGAAGCACTGAATTTCTTGAAGTGCTGCTGATTTATTTGATTTGTTTTGATTTTAAGAATAAAAAAGATGTGTATGTAAGACTCCAGGTGATCTGACACACCATCAAGAGGACAGCTGCATGCCAGTGATTATTCAAAAATGAACTCTGCCAGCCAGCCACCTTCCAATACCTCCTTTCCACTTCATCATCCTGGCAGCAGGACTTGCAGCAGCTGAGGATCTCTCTGTGTGTCGTGTGGTTAGAAAGACCTGATACATGGGCAGGTCACTCCCAAAGACTGGTGTGCAGGCGTCTCTAGGAATGGATTTCACCCTTTCTGAAGCACTGAGGGGAGGAGAGTCAGATGCTTCCTTGGAACCACTCCAACCCAAAGCTTTCCTCATTTGGGGAGGGGATGGAAACTGGAGAGACAAGCATTGTTCCCCTGGCCCTCTCCAAGGTGCATTAGTTTGCACACTGCTCTGCCGTGGAATTGCTCACCGCTGATGCGTAGCAGTGTGTGGGAAAGACTAGTCAGCTAGGCTTCCTGGAGTTTTCATTGTGGGGGAGCAGGTGGGTGGGGTGGGTGACCCTGGGGCTGGACCTGAAGCTGGTGCACAGCTGGATGGCTCTGAGGGAACCCAGGACCCATGAGGACAGAGCCCCATCCACATTCCATCTCAGGAATAATGCAGGATATCTGCTGAGTTCAGCTCTCCCCAGGACTCTCAGTGAGCAGGTACCATTGTGCCCAGGTTCCCTCCTGGCTGATGCCTGACTGCAGGTCTCGGCAATGCCACTGAAAAATTCAGTAGCTCTGCCATTTAAACACAATTCTTTCTCCCTTTTTAAAAGAGCACCCAACTTCGGAGCAGCTTTGGTAAGAGTTCTGTGCACAAAACACATTCAGTCAGAGGTAGGACAGGTAAAGGCACTATCCGGAACAAGAGCTTGTAAAGCTATTGCCTTGAGTGACTGATATTGTATAGAACTGATTGTATTTACAAGCAAAAGGTTCAGAAACCAGACTCCAGGAAAGATGAGGAGAGGAAGGGTTAGAAGCAAACAGGGGAAGAAATTTCACAGATATAGGTTCTTTGCCATATTCCTTTAAGAAAAACAGGAGCAGGAACTAAGAAAAAGTGACTGAATAAAGATATGAAAAGAATGCAGCAATTTACCATAAAAGAACATATCTGGGTTGTTGCTGAGCTATTTTCTGTTTCCCATGAAATACACTGTAGTATTTTGTAATAAATGTGTTGTAAAATACCTGACAACTCCATTATATGAGAAACAAAAAGAATCCCACAGTTGCTGGTGGTAATTCTACTGTGTTATCTGGAGATAACAGGGTAAATAACTTGCATCAGTGTTGTAGCAAACCATCTGCCAAATTTCAACAAAGATCTATTCGGTGCAGGAAAAGCAGTCAGTCTAGCTGACAATATGTGATAATAAAGGGATACAAATTGTGGGTGATAGCTTTTATTGGCGTGAGTAGAAGAAAGGTTCTGTGTGTTCGTGTGTGGGGGGGAAGGGGGTGCCTGAGTAGTTTCGGTTTGTCCCCTTTCACTTGTAGGACAGAATGTGTTTCAGGTACATGCCCTTTGATTTGTAGGAAATGGAACTGGACATTGGATTTACCAAATGTCTAACAGTGAGGTTAATTAACTCCAGGAATGACGTAGCTAACCACATGCTGAATTCTCCTTCACTTGAATTTGGGTTCTCTCCTGTATGCAAGATCTACCCAGTGCAAGAATGGGGAGCGAGGTAGGTAAACCAGTTGGCATGATGGACCAGTTGTAGTGCCCTGAATCTGTGGGCCGGTCTGCACTACTCCTGGCATGGTTACAGCAGCTTAGGAACACTAACTGGTGCCAGGGGAGGACTGGTGGAGAGCATGTAGGCTGGGGTGAAGATGCATGCTTGGCATGGGAGCTGGCTCTGCAAGCTTTAAGCAGGTTGAGAGCTGACCACACCAGGGAAAACTTACTTTGGCATCAATACTTTATGATTCCTGACTGGAGCAAAAGAGACAATTGTACCTGAGCATCAGGCCCTTTGAAAAGAGACTGGATGTTCGTCCAAGGAACATGCTCTAGATCAACCCCATGACATGGGCCTGAATGAGGAATCTCTGAAGGATGCTCTCTGGAACTCTGTCACAAGGTTCAGATGAGACAATCAGAATGGTCCTTTCTTGTGTTCTTCTTTCCAGTCCATTACCGCCCTTCACCTACCCTCCAACCAATCCTGCCCTTCTCTGTCATCGCCACCTGTGGTATTTCCCTCTTCCTCTCCAGCATCCTTCATCAAGGACAGGGGGGAGATGAATGGGCTTTTTTTAGATGGAGTGAATGCTGTTGTGGCTCTGTGTGTGTGTTCAGATGAACAATATTCAAAAGTAATTTGATGTTATTCATAGGAGGCAGAAAAGATTAATAAGACTCAATAACCACTTTCCGTGATTTCCCCCTTTCCTCAACACTTTTCTCCAATATTATATTTCTTATTTTTTTAGATGTGTGGCATGGTGCTTAATAACTAGAGCTGGTTGCTTTAGTACCCCTGTGTATTACTGATTCACTATTAGGCTTTCTTAATAACTCAGCTGCAACAGATAGGCCCAGAGTATCCAAATACACCTGAAGTGGACCCTTGAGTCAAAATCTGACCTAGCAGATTTTCTTACCTGCTCACAGCTGAGGACTGAGAGATCTCGGTGGAGCCTAACTAGGCTTTTCTATTCCAGAAGGTATTGACCCAACAAGGAGTTAGTTCATGTACAGGCTGTGAAGGATACAATGGAGAGAAATTAATGAATCAAGAAATAGTAACAAAAATTCTTGCCTGAAGCAGAGCAGCAGGAAGGGGTGAAGAACTCCAGCCAACTCCGTGGGCTCTCGTAGCCACAAAAAACAGATGTCTTGCTGCATAAATGACCATTCTCCAGACTACAATATTTGAACCTATGGCATCTGCATCTCCCAAGCTGACACGATCTCGCTGAGCCATGCTTACTTTAGGATTATCAAGCTGTCTAGTGAAGCTCACAAAGAGGAGTACCACTCTTAGGGCAGGTTGTTACAAACCAGGGTACAACCCCCAAATAGGTTATATGTTCTGTCCTTAGACTCTACCAACCAAGTATAAAATGTGAACGTCTCAAGCACCATAACAGTCTTGACACGGAGTTACAGACAATCCACTTGAGCATTCCGGTCTATCTTGCCACCCAGATAAGCTGCTGTTGTGATAGTTGGTCCCTTGCACCAAAAACCTCAGCAATATTCAGGTTACTCCCAGTCCCAATGGACCAGTCACTTACTCCAGTTCAATTGCACCCTAGATCTCTCACCAAAGACAATGCTGGTAGCCAACCCTATATTAAAATATCATAACATTTACTAACTAGGAAAAAGCAATAAGAGTTATTTACCAAGTTAAAACAGGTAGATATACACACATAAATGAGTTACAGTCTTAGCTTCCAAAAGGCAATAGAAGCTGCTGTAATATGCAAGCTCAATATGTCCTCTGGGGTTAGCCCCAGCCAAATAGCTGGGGAACTCTTGCTTATGCTTAGGAATCTTCACCCCTCAGAGTCCAGGCAACATGGAGCTACATTTCCTTCTTGTCAGGGATTCTTTATTCCTCTCTCACAGAATTCAAACTGATGGCATGAGTCCTCATCCACCTCTCTTCTTCATGGTTGTGTGTGGGCGGGGGTGGGAAACAATCATCTGATATTTCAAAATGGTTGATTGGTTTCAATGGGCCTTCTTTATGGATAAGACCTAACGCCTTCCGTAGAAGCCAGCATTTCTCCATTAATTAATGCTCCTTTCCTATTTGTGACTTACACAATTACAGATCATTAAAATGCAAACACTTAATATAACCTTATAACATGGGGTAAAAATGTTATAAGTAAGATTAATGCAGGCAGAAACTCACAAGCATTTCAGAAAGTCTAAACACTAAACACATTTTTATAACCTTAATACCCATTTTAACAATACGTACACACAGGTGAGCCAGACAGGGTTCCAGCCGTGTATTGGTCAGCATTCAGTGGGGCCTACGGCCTTGGCATGATCTGGCACGTGGTGTGTCAGTGTGATAACAATTAGTGAAGCTGAGTGTGCATGGGGGGAGGGTAGCACCCGTGGCTCTAACCCTCTTTTCTGATTCCCCTAACTCTTGGGCTGGCTGGAGGCTGACCAAACCCCAGGCACAAATTCAAGTAGCCACGATGATGCACTATAAATTGATTGCATTCAATAGGTGTGTTGGACCCTAAAGGGGGAGCGTAAAGTGTGGCAGGCCTCTTTGCTAGAGCCCAAAGTTCTAGCCCCCCCCCCCACTAAAGCTGCAGCAGTTTTTCTGAGCCAAAGATGCTGAAGCTCAAGAGCGATCAGGCAGAACGGTTCTGAAGTCTTCAGCGCTTTGCTGCTGTCTAGGTAATTCAGAACCCATAGGGCTACACGGCTGGTGCCAACCCTTCTGAAAATGAGAGAAAATCAATATGCAGGCATCGCCTGGGGTTGCAGTAATCAGGCAGAGTAAAAGACATGATTCGAGTTGTCTTTACAGTGCATAGATTTATATAGGGCTTGTCTACACAGGAACATCCAGGAAAATTAATCCAGATTAACTAAAGATGTGAATTTGAAGAGTATTGGTTAAACCACATTAAATCCCTGTGAGGACACTGTTATTGAGAATTAGAGTGGTCTTAATTCAGTTTATTTTAATTCGCTTTGGAAGGGCTAGAGACTACCATGGGACTTCAGGGTAAGGAGTGCAGGATGGGTTGGCAGTCTGGCACAGCATAGCTGGAAATCCCGTGACCTCCTGCATTTCTGCCTACCTACGCAGACTTCAGGGCACCCGACTTGATGCACCAGCACAGTCGTTGGTGGGATTTAACCCCAAGCAGTGAGCAATGAGGCTGTGTGCTACAGAAATGCAACCTCCTCTGTGTTATAGTGTGACAACTACTTAAGCCGCAGGCTGCTCTGACCAATGTGACTCTTTTTAGGGGGGTTGATGGAAACAGTTCAACAAAATCAACCTCAATTGGCTAAATGTATTGTCACCTAATCTGCATTTTTCATCTAAAAATGTTTCAATTATAAAATTTAACCCTGATTTACTACTAGTGAATGTATAAATGAAATGTATGAATGAAATGAAATGTATAAATGAAATAAATGAATAAATGAAATAAATATCCACAAAGACAACTACAAACTCTCAGCTATTTTTTGGGGGGGGAGGGAGGAAATTTAGATCATCTAAAACATTTGGATTCTTACCAATTTTTATTTTTTTTCAAATAAATATTAATGTTCCTAGCTACTCTGAACTCATGTGATTATATGAAAGGTAAACTAAATCTAACTCTCTAGAAAAGACTTACTCAATTTACCATGCTTTCAAAATGTCCATAGAATCATAGAATATTAGAGTTGGGAGGGACCTCAGGAGATATCTAGTCTAACCCCTGCTCAAAGCAGGACTATCCTCAGATAAATTAGTGTTATTTCATGATACAAATGGAATTGTTGACTTACTATTGCAAGGACATTTTCAAGATTTACAGATCCAGCACTTATTCTCCTTTATGAAGACCTTCATTTTGAACTGTTTTAGTTTTGAACACACTGCAAAAGATTTGACAAACTTAACCCTTTCTCTCTTTGCAGATTGTCCCTGCATTGATCACAACGTGAGGCCAGGCTGGGTCGTTAGATTGAAGTGTGTGAGGGTATCTCTACACTGCACAACAAATGAGACTCAGAGCCAGACATGGGGCTGCAAGGTTCACACTCTGGGGATGAAAATAGCAGTGTAGACATTCCTGTTTGGGCTGCAGCGCGAGCTGTGAAATCCACTGAGGGGACAGATCTCAAAGACATGCTCCAGCCAGAGTGGGAACACCTACACTGCTATTTTAGCCCGGTAGCACAAGCCTGAATCAGTTAAGACTTGCTACTGTGTGTCTGAGTGATTGATTGATTGCAGTGTAGACATACCTTGGCTGCAGGGAAGCAGAGAGTGGGGGGGGCGTCAGAATTTCTAGTGGAGCAGAGGAAAAGGTGCCAAGGACACTGGCATTTCTGAAATGTATTAAGAAGCTTTGAATAACCATTGAAATTTTGTATTCTAATCCAAACCGGACCTCTAAAACCTTGTAGCTCTGCCCCTCTCCAGTTCATGGTTGGATAAAGGCACAGAAGACAGTCCAGGAATGGATTATTTCAGTGTTTAAAATTTGTCTTCCCACTGTACACAGAGTGCCTCGAGCTTCTACCACTCAGGATGTTCTGCACGAGCCTTTGCTGCCTGTCAGACTCTTTCTCTCTCTCTCTCTCTCTCTCTCCTTTGCCGCTCATCATCCTACTAGCTCAAAAACACAGAAAGCTTCTGTGATTTATACCAGCAATTACCTCTGATTTCGAGAGTTGTTAGAAAAAATTCGAGCTGATCAGCTGCAGGAGAGCCCTTTTGCTAAATTAAACTAAAGCAATAAAAAAATTAAAAATCAATGGAAAACCAGAGACACTGTTAGCAATGAATAAAATCTTCAGACAGGAGATGCAGATAAAAGGAAGCTAAAGGTATCAATGAAAAATCTATGACCAGAACAATAAGAAATAATTCTTTAAATATAACAGGAACAAATGACATTTTAGCAATTGTCCAGATCCAATTATAGACAAAGATGGTTAAATTGACAATCTTGATGTCAAAAAGGCAGAAGTATTCAAAACAAATATTTCTGTTCTGAATTCGGAAAGAGGCAGGATAATATATTCTTACTTTACAGTGATGATGAAATACTTTCTATTCCATCCACAACTGTAGAGGGTGTTAAACAGCAATTAAAAATAATTTAACATTTTAAAATTTGCAGAACGTATAAATTGTACCCAAGAGTATTAAAAGACTTAGCCAAGGAGCTCTCTGGACCATTGATGATCATTTTTTAAGCAATCTTGGATCACTAAGGAAGTTCCAGCAGACTGGAAAAATGCTAAACTAGTGCCAATATTTAAAAAGGGCAAACAAAATTACTTGAAAAACTGTAGGCAAGTTAGCCTGACAATGACTGGGTAAAATCATGGAAAGGCTAATAAGGAATAGAATCAGTAAAGAATTAAAGGCTGGTAGCATAATTAATACTAGTTAACATGGGTTTATGGAAAATAGGTCTTGTGAAACAAATTTAATATCGTATTTTGATGAGATTACAAATGTAGTTGATTGAGGTAACTGTGTTGCTATAATAGGCGTAGACTTTTATAAGGCATTTGAATTAATCTCACACAACATTCTTATAAAAATGACCTCTGTAGAAAATCAATGCAGACTGTGTTAAATTGATCGAAAATTGGTAAACTGATAGATCACAACAAAAGCAATTGTCAATAACAATTTCAAATGGGGGGAATTGTCATTCAGAGGAGTTGCCCCAAGAATCTGTTGTTGGCCCAGTGTTATTTAATATCTTTATCAGTGATTTGGAAGAAAATATAAAATCATTGCTGATCAAATTTGCAGATGACTCAAAAAAGGGTGGAGAGGTAAATTAAGATTGGGAGACGTCATCACTAACACTGCCTGACCTGAAACACTTCAGAAGACGGGTTCAGCTGGACAACATGCATTTTAACACCGCCACATATAAGGTTATATGTTTAGTAACAAATAATGTAGGTCACACTTGTAAGATGGGAGACAGTGTCCTGGATTGTGGTGAGACTGAAAAGAGTCAGAGGCAATAGTAAATAACCGAATGAACACAAAATCCCAGTGTGATGCTGCAGCAAGAAGATCAGGTGTAAACCAGGGAATATCAAGAAGGATTAGGGGGAGGTAATACCTCTATATTAGGCATTGATACATTGTAAAAATGCTCTAAAATCAACATGACAGAATTCAGCAAAGACTAGTGCAAAGTACTACACTTTGGAAAGAAAAATCAAATGCAAAACTACAAGATGGGGAATAACTGACTAGCTGGCAGTACTGCTGAAAAGGATCTAAGGGTTATAGAGGATCACACACTGAATAGGAATCAACAGCATGATGCACTTCTGAAAAGGCTAATATCATTTGGGGTGTGTTAATAGGAGTGTCATCTGTAAAACACGGAGATAATTGCCCTGCAGTTACTCCCCATCTTGTAGTTTTGCATATTCCAGTGATGTGTAGACAAGGTGGGTGTCAGTTCTGTGGATTCTTCCCTTGATCGTTTTAATCACCAGCTTTAATCCCCCCATTTAATTATTTCATTGTGATTTTCATTCACTGAAGTACTTCTGTAACTACCAGCCATCTCCACTCACCCAGTGTTGTAACTCATCGGTTCAATGTGATGTTAAAGATACTCTTAGGGTCTCATTCTAATTCATTCTACTTTATTATTACATTCTCGGTATTTGAGTGCAGATGGGTAACCAGATCAGGATGAAAACTGATGATTAAAATGATTAAGGGACGAATCCACAGAACTGACACCTACCTTGTCTACCCATCGCTGGACACAGCCAGCATGTCTGCTGTGGGGAACGGACCAATCTTATCACTGGTTTCTTTATAATGAGATGTTCTGTTCATGCCTCCAACAGCAGGTAGAGCGTTGTTTCCCTCACTTCATTTTCCACAAGCCCCAACAACATAGCCAGGAACTGAAAGTATTGCATCCAGAAATACTCCTGATATCTGCATCTCTGTAGTATTCCATCTGGGATTGGTGGACCCGCTCTAGTTGTTGGACATTGTCCTTCTAGCTGATGGTTACATCTACAACTGCTGTGACTCTGCCTTTGGTGACTAGCATGTCACATAGAGGGTTCACCAGCCTACCTCTTGGAGAGATTCGAGACTTGAACCTCACAGCTGGAATGGTACAAATTGAATGTGGTGACTATTGTGCAGCTTTAGCAATTCACGCCTCTTCCAAGGCTACTTCCTTTGATTCTACCACCCTCCCTCAGCTCCTTCTTCCCTTGCATGACCCAGAAAAGCACCCCTCCTCAGGTCCATTGCCTAGCTTCCCAGCTGTCTGTTAGTTCTCTTCCCAAGTGCTTTCAGGACCTTTTCCCAGGCTTTCCCAAGCCTTGGGGTAGAAGGCCCCCAGACCTTTTCCTAGTCTCTTGCTCATCAGAGAGACTCACAGCCAGTCTCACTTCATCCTCAATCTCTCTGTGTCTGCACAAAGGGGCTGCATACACTCTAGGCACCGTTCCCAGCAGGCATTGTTGTGAGGCCTGCCCCTTCCATCAGCCTACGGACAGCAGCTCCCTGAATTCCACGACTCTGGGCTGAAACTGACAGGAGGGTTATGCTGGGCCTGCAGCTGGTGTTAGAGTCAGTACGCCCAGGCACTGTCCCCCCACAAACTTATCTTCTAAGGATCTTGTCCACTTTTTCAAACTCAGACTTGTCAACCAGCAGAGCTGTCTTCTTCCCCCTCCCATTTTCACCTTCCTTCCCCTCTTCAACTTCTCCCCCATCATGCTTGTTTCACACACCAAGGTCTTTCTTCTGCTAACTGTCTCTAACCCACCATTCTCTCATCCTGAAAAAACACTTTTGCTTTCCCCTTCTTCCCCCCTAAGAAAAGACATATGCTTTAACAACTGGTACCTGCCTGGTGTCAGCTTTAATTGTCTCATAGCGGGCATTTGTGTCCAGTGGGGATGGCAATCTGCCACTCCAGGCTTCCTGTGGTTCCCACCACTCCTGTGACAGCTAGCCCAGCGTAGGGAACATCTGCATCTGAATCTTTTTCATCCTCAGCACTTTTCTCTCAGTCAGTTTATGGTCATCAGCTACCTGCATAATGCTCAGACGAGTTCACACTTTTAAAATACGGGAATTTGAACTACTCTGTGAAGAGTTTGTACCAATTACGATTTGTACGCATTCAATAACTCTGGTTGGAAGATACGACTATTTCTCTGTACTCCCTATCTGCCACGAGTACTTCTGTTATGTTTATCCTGGGCTAGCTCACTATTTGCTTACAGCACCACTCACCACTTATGCCTGAAGCATCAACAAAATGTGTTTTGGAAAGAGCACGTTTTATCTACTTGGGCTGCTGTGTCTTGTCGTAGGGAAGGGTGGGAGGCCAAGTCCCCCTTCATGTACTGCAGCAGAAGGGACGACGATTAGCACTACTGAGCCGACTCTCTGCTGTCTGTTCCAGCTGCAGTGCTAAGCCAAGGCAGGAGACTGAGTAGCGCCTGGAAAGAGAAACAGATAACCATGGATCAGAACACACGTGGACACAGAGGTTAATTAGAATCAAATTCAGTTTCTCTAGCAGTCCAATTACCCACTGTTAGTTTGGTGAGCTAGAGCTCAGCTTTGCAGAAGCACCCACTTTTCCATATAAATAGATTTCAGTGAGTAGTGCAGGTGGCTGCCGGGGGCAGGGGACAGGAAAGAAGAGATGGGCACCATTAAGCTTATTGAATTGCTGCTCTTGATGAATTTCCAAGATGCAGGAAACCATTTCTGCAGCCTCATGCGCCAGTGGTAAGCATCTGATCATTTCTCAGAACAAATATTGCAATTTTTACCCAGGCAAAACTATGCTCTTGGCATCTAAATAAAAGAAAACTCCTGGGGAACCATGAGGCTGAAGGGATGAAAGCCAAAGACTAATTCTCTAACAAGTCAGTCACCGGCGAGCCCTTGGAATCGAGGTTAATCTCTTTCACAAGTTTTATTGTGTGTGGGTCCTTTGGTGACTGAGGAGTCCGATCCTTGAGCTGCAGAGTTGTTGGCAGGCGCTGCTGGTGGTGTTGGAAGGCAGGTTTGGGCCACGGTTGCTGCATGTCAGTTGTCTGTCCTTTCTTTTCTGGCATTTTTCTGTGACCAGGGCAAGACAATTTTCCTTAAAGGTGGTCATTCCTTCACTGATAAGTCTTGCTTGGCCAGTTGGCAAAGAACAAGTCAATAGCAACTTACTGATGCTGTTCTTAAGGACATGGAGGATAAGTCATCATCTTCTAGCCAACCTGCTCCCCAGCAGACTCAGAACAACCCAGCCTTGGCACCAAACCCCCATAGCCTGCCCCCCCCAAATTCTACCCACAGGAGCACAGCAGCAGCTGGGAGGCATCTTCATAGTCTCCTGGAAATACCATTCAGACCTGAGGCTATGTCTGTGCTTGTAGCTAGGGGGCAAAGGAGTTCCCAGTTTGAGCAGATATACTAGTGTGCGCTCTATAAGAGCTGTCATGCTAACAAGAGTAGTGTCGTTGAAGTAACACGGGCCATGCTAGTCACCCCGGGGTCTGGGCAGATTTGTACTCAGGATGGACATGGTATTGCCTCTGCACTAGCATTGCTAGTATGCTAGTTTGACGGGAGCTAGTGTAAGTGTGTCTACCCAAGCTGGGGATCACCCCTTGCTCCAGTACAGGCATAGACTTCATCTCTGACAGACCATTGCACCCATGGTTTGCCTTCTGACCCCAGTACCATCATGTTTCTCCTTCCAAATAACTTACTGATGATCCTTCTGATCCGCCCTCAACACAGCAACAAATATACCCTGGGTGACTGCCCCTGGGACAGAGACTCTATGTTTGGACAGCATCAACCACAATGGGTCCCCATTCTTGGTTGGCCCTTAGGCACTGCTGTAATAGTCCCATTTTCAAAACCACCAAAGTTTTCTTGGCTTTCAAGGGGACATACAGGCATTGGTAAATTTGTCGCCAGGCACCTCTGTCATGCTGCTCCCCTTCCCTTCACTTGTTGGATAATTTACTGGGTTATTTGCACAATAATGCCGAACCTCTCATCCTTTTGCAAATACACCCAGAGCAGGCTCACAGTTTACGCCTGTTAAAGCCAAAACCACTCAGCAAATTCAGGATTCTAAGGCTATTTCTGACTTGTTCTGGGAACCTTATTTCTCTGGGGTGTGACCCTCGCAGGTCTCAAGAGATAAGCGGGGATAGGCTCGGTCTGCATTTTGATGCAGACCAGCTCTAAGAAACACAGCTGTTTCCTAAAGGAAGAGGTGTTCATACTTGCTATGTTGCACTCTCATCTGTAATTCAGCCCTGAACCACAGCCCCAGCCCGGTGTTGATGAGGTTATAGGATGCAGAGAAGCGTGGACATCTCTGCCCAACGACCCTGACCGGCATGTCATGGATATCAGTTCACTAAAATCTATCAAATACTTCTAAAGAGGCCTCCTAATGGCTGTCAGATGGAAAGAAACTTTTAGCCACTAGCAATATAAACCAGAGGTGAAAAGTTCTATATTCCATTACCGGTGCCCTCGAACTTTCAGATGTGGGCACATCATCAGATGAAAAGAAGCAAACCTGCATGTGGAGACTGGAACATTTGTTAACCAGAAGTTCATGTGTTAATTATAATCTGCATATGCTGACAGGAGAGTGCACAACTAAAGCGTGAAAAGCAAACTTTCTTTTCAAAAGACTAGACTAACAAGTTTAACGTTTGGAAAACTCATTGCAGGAAACTTCTATTAAACCTAGAGAAAACAAACCTGATTTACTTCTTGAGGAGAGCTAATATTTTTTTGAAATACTGCTGTTTTCAATATCTGAAATAATTATGAGAGGGGACTGCAGCATTAGGCATTTTGCACTACATTCTTCCACTGCACATTTCAACACGTCTAACTAAGCAAAATGTCATTACTCTTGAGTGTTTAATAAAGATCATGTTACAGGGACTCAATTAAGCATGTTCTGGGAGTCTAGTCAATCTCTGGATGACACATTTTCTGTTTTTCTTTTACACAGAAAGTATTTTTCAGTCGATTATTTTTATTTCAAAGTGGGAAAATATGAGCAAAGAAAGGGCATCTGAGAAAGTTCTTAGAGGTTCCCTTTATGGCATTCTGCAGCTGACCTTTAAACAAAATGGCTGCTGCATCACAGCTTCCTCTGCAGCAGGCAAGGAATGTCCTCAGTATTCCAAGACAAGGACAGAAAACACTGTGATAAAAGCTCCATCCAGCTGCATAGCATTATGCATCGCAATGTGCATACCATAAGTGGTTTGAAATTTGATCTCGTGTGACTTCTTAGATAACTAAAACTTCCTACTTTTGTACCTAAAAGTGGAAATATAGGCTGAAATGTGAAATGTGCCTTCTATAATGAGATGGCTAGCTTTATGGATGAGGGGAAAGCTGTGGATATGATACACCTTGACTTTAGCAAAGCTTTTGATATGGTCTCCCACAGTATTCTTATTAGCAAGTTAAAAAAACAGGTTGGATTAATGGACTATAAGATGGATAAGAAGTTAGCTAGTTCATCAGGCTAAACGGGTAGTGATCAGTAGCTTAATGTCTAGTTGGCAGCTAGTAACAAGCAAAATGCCCCAGGGGTCAGTGCTGGGGCCAGTTTTGTTCAACATCTTCATTAATGATCTGAAGGATGGAGTGGATTGCACCCTCAGAAAGCTTGCAGATGACACTAAGCTGGGGAGAGTGGTAGAGATGCTGAAGGGCAGGGATAGGATACAGGGTGACTAAGACAAATTAAAGGTTTGGGCCAAAAGAAATCTGATGAAGTTCAACAAGGACAAATGCAGAGTCCTGGAAGAATCCCATGCACAGCTACAGACTGGGAACCAACAGACAGCAGTTCTGCAGAAAAGGGCCTTGGAGTTTCAGTGGACAAGAAGCTGGATATGAGTCAGCAGTGTGCCCTTATTGCCAAGAAGGCTAACAGCATACTGGGCTGCCTTCGTAGGAGCATTGCCAGCAGATTGAGGGAAGTTATCATTCCCCACTATTCAGCACAGCTGAGGCGATATTTGGAGTACTGTGTCCAGTTTTGGGCCCTTTATTACAAAAAGGATGTGGACAAGCTGGAGAGAGTCCAGCGGAGGGCAACAAAAATGATTAGGGGGCTGGGGCACATGACTTATGAGGAAAGGCTGAGGGAAGTAGGCTTGTTTAGTCTGCAGAAGAGAAGAACAAGGGGGGATTTGATAACAACCTTTAACTACCTGATAGGGGATTCTGGGGGGGGGGTGTCTTTTCAGTGGTAGTAAATAACAGAACTAGGAGCAATGGTCTCAAGTTGCAGTGGTGGAAATCTAGGTTGGATATTAGGAAATCGTTTTTCACTAGGAGGGTGGTGAAGCACTGGAATGGCGTTACCTAAGAAGGTGCTCTAATCTCCATCCTTAAAGGTTTTTAAGGTGTGGCTTTACAAAGTCCTGTCTGGGATGATTTAGCTGGGATTGGTCTTGTTTTGAGCAGGGGGTTGGACTAGATGACCTCCTGAGGTCCCTTCTAACTCTAATCATCTATGAATCTATGAAAGGTTTGCATTCATATTGTTTAGAATGTCAGTTACCTTCACCAAGTCTGTCTTGAAATGTGTCCCAAAGCCATGGAGTTAAAATATACATTGAGCTGGCTCCCTCAGCTTGGTGGAAATAAGTTTTTCTAAACACATTGTGGATCAGAACTGGCAAGATGGTTCTGTTGTGCTTGGAGCTCATGACAGAGAAGAAACTGGCAGGGAGTCAGTGGGAAAATTATGTTAAGCTCCATTATAATCGTCCATCTGGTTTCCGTCAACTTCTGTGGGTCTCTGTTGGTTTCTACTGGGGTACCAATAATCTCAGGAACAACAAAGCAGTTGTTTCAGTCCCAAAAGTAATTTCTATCTGGAAAGAACAGTAATCAGTTGAAAACATTTCAGGTGGAATTTCCACAGGTGGATGCCATTGCCAGGCCTTTTAAGGAGATTGTGGCAGTAATGATACAAAAACGAGCTAGCATTCCTGCTGCTCTGGATCTGGCCAGAAAATGGTCCAAATGTTTGCTGCTATTCCCACTTAAAAAGGTTGCTAAGAGACAGTCATTATTGTTTCCCCAGAAAGGCCACCAAAATTGCAGTTTGTTCAACAGTAAGCAACATAGTGGGGGAGGAGGCGAGAGCTTTGAGTGAGTGGTCAAGGAAATCACCCAGCCTGGAAGATATCAGTGACTATTGCTTTATTAGGAAGAATCTGACGAAGGCCAGAGAACCTGCTGGCAGGTGAGAGAGTGAAGTGTGCCACTACTGAGTGGTGTGTTTCCTAGTCCCAAATGTAATCTCTTTCTTGGAAGCTCATTCTTCTGAACACGTGGCCTTCCTTTGGCCTTCTGGCTCTACTGTACAATGTAAACAGGGATCCAACTAGGGAGGTTGTGGAATCTCCAACCTTAGTGGTTTTTAAGGCCTAGCTTGATAAAGCATGGCTAGGATGATTTAGTTGGGGTTGGTCCTGCTTCCAGCAGGGGGTTGGGCTAGATGACCTCCTGAGGTCCCTTCCAATGCTAATCTGCTATGATTCTATGGTCCTTCTTAAAATAATTGGTTGCTAACCCTTAGGATTTATTCTCTCTGCCTTTCTGCCTCAATCAGAACAGTACGCTTTTTTTGAATGTTCAATACACAGAGGTTGCCCTGGAGATGGCATGGTTCTAGACAACATCTTGGGGTTTTCTGTAGGACAGCTGTCCTTTCAAAACACAAGGGCAAGCTAACTTTGGCTTTGCCAGTTTTATTGAGATTCCGTTTTCATCAGTCTCATGAGATTCCACAGGGGCTCGCAACTCACAGAGTCATCTCTTCTGTCAATGCCGTGTAGCCTCCAGCACACCAACGCGAGTAAGTTGCTTTGAAGGGGGATCAGGCTGTCTCTGCTGTTGGTCCATTTACCAATTTACCTAGTGGAGTAGTGGATTTGTATCATCTGAAGTCTTCCTGTCCAGATTGAATTTATTCCTAAAGATAAACTGTAGCTCACTCAGAAGTTCCTCGGTTCAAAGCATAAATTACTGGGTGGAATTCTCTGGCCTGTGCTGTGCAGAAGGATGATCGCAACGGTACCCACTGGTTTAAAGTCTATGATTCTTTGCTGATTAGAAAGCCTTCATCAGAAGTTTTCCACTAAATACTGTATCTGGGGAAATATTTCTCAGAAATTTAATTGGGGCTCTCGCATTCTCAAATCCATCTGATACTTACTAACTCATAACCAATATAGGGCCAAATTCTCTGCAGGATAAATGAGGGCAGCTCCATTAAAGTGAATGGAGACACTGGACTCACAGGGTCAAAGTGAGTGGGGTTACACTGGGAATAACTTGGCCCAGATAATGGCCTTTGTACACTTCACCAGTGTATCAAAAACTGTGTGTGCATGGGTTGAAAGCTGTGCAATTACATCATAGCTCTCTTTTCTACCATGTAAAATATCCATATGCAGCAAACATTTGGCAGATTCATGTGGCTTATATTTTTATCAGGTTGTAAGAGACAGGTGACTGAGATGAATGGCAGCAGGATCGTGATGAGAACTTCTGCTCCCACAACTGACAAGAAAAGCGTCTTAGTCATTTTGTCAGCAAATTTAAACAACAGGGTTTTATCATGAGTGTCTGTAAAGTCAAAACATGCCATGCGTAGATTGGCAGAACATGAGCAGTTTACTAGAGTACTTACAGGGAAATTTCTCAGTGGTAAGTGAAATTGTCTTCTAGTGAAGTATGATGTATATGTACAGTGATATGAGAGTTATTAATTTTTTGGGGGACACAACAAACTATTTTCCATATAAATTATTAGGTAAAAACACTGGCCAGTGAAAACATAACCACCATTAGCTTAATCTACTGAAACAACAACATGCTCAGTAAGAAGTGTGCTTAACTCCTTTTAATAGGGGTGATTTTAGTCATTCCTTGTACATACTGTGGTGAGCTGCTTTACAGCATCATCACAGCAAATCCAGATGCTTAACTGCAGCTAATAACTTCCTAGAGTGAACTCTGTAATAGTAACTAGATCTTCAATGTGGTGATGGCTGGGTAAGCTTGGAAATCCATTATTTTGGTCAAAATATGATTATAAACACACCCTGTTTCAAGCCAATAGATTCATAGATTTCAAGGCCAGAAGGGACCATTGTGACCATCTAGTGTGATCTCTTGCATAACACAGGCCTTAGAACTTCCCATAATAATTCCAAGAGCAGATCTTCTAGAAAAGCATCTAATCTTGATTTTAAAATGGTCAGTGATGGAGAATCCACCACAGCCTTTGGTAAATTGGTCTAACTACTCTTCATGTTAAATATTTTCACCTTATTTCCCATCTGAGTTAGTCTAGCTGCAACTTCCAGCCATTGGATCATGTTACACCTTTCCCTCCTAGATTGAAGAGCCCATTAGCATATATTTATTGCACAGTAGATACTGAGGGACCCTTTAACTTTCAAGTCAAGTCACCCTTTCACCTTTTCTTTGTTAATCTAAGTAAATTGAGTTCCTTGAGTCTATCACTCTAAGGCAGGTTTTCTAACCCTTTAATCATTCTCGAGGTTCTTCTCTGAGCCCTTTGACATTTTTCAACCTTCTTCTTGAATTTTGAACACCAGCACTGGACACAGCATTCCAGCAGCAGTTGCACCAGTGCCAAATACAGAGGTAAAATATCCTCTCTGCTCCTACTCAAGATTCCCCTGTTTGTGCATCCCAGGATCCCAATAGCTCTTTTGGCCGCAGTAGCACATTGCAAGCTCATGCTCAGCTGATTGTCCATGATGAAACCCAAATCTTTTTTCAGAGTCACTGCTTCCCAGCATAGAGTCCCCCACCTTGTAAGTACATTCTGTGTTCTTAGGTGCATATGTTTACATTTAGCAGTATTAAAACACAGGTTGTTTGCTGCCACCCAGTTTTCTCAGAATCAGTGACCTGTCCGCTTCGTTATTTATAGCTCCCCCAATTTTTGTGTCATCTGCAAATTTGATCAGTGGTGCGTTTGTTTTCTTCCAGGCCACTTATATAAATGTTAAATTGCACATGGCCAACAATCGATCCTTGCAGGACCCCATTGCTGATCAATCACCATTCCCTGTTTACAGTTACATTATGAGCCCCAGTCAGTTAGCCATTTAATATGTACCACATTAATCTTATATCATTCTAGATTTTTTTTTAACAAAATGTTGTGCAGTACCAAATCAAATGCCTTACACAAATCGTATATTACATAAACACTATTACATTAAACAATCAAATGTGTAATCTCATAAAAAAAAGATATCAACTTTGTTCAGCAGAATCTATTTCCATAAAGCCATGTTGATTTGTATTAAATTACATTGACCTCCTTTAAATCTTTGTATTCAAGTTCCATATTAGCCTCTTCATTACCTTGCCTGGGATCAGTGTCAGGCTGACAGGCCTATAATAACTGGGTCATCCCATTTACCCTTTTTGAAAGTTGGCACAACACTAGATTTCTTGCTGTCTTCTGAAACTTTACCACTGTTCCAAGACCTATTGAAAGTCAGCATTAGCAGTCCAGCAAGCTCCTCTGCCAGTCTTTTAAAACTCTTCGATGCAAGTTATCTGGACCTGCTGATTTAAAAATGTCTGACTTTAGTAGCTTCTGTTTATTATTCTCCAGATATTGTAGAATGGAAAGAGTGTTATCACCATATGATGAGACTTTATAATCTCTTTTCCCCAAATATAGAGTATAAATCCCTGTAATGTGTAGGGGGCAAAAAACTGTGAGATCATGGGGGACTTCAATTTGAGTGATGCATATTGGCAGTCTCATGCTGCCAGTACTAAAGCATCTTTGGAATTTTGAATATTATAGATGACAAGTCCTAACTCAAATGTGTTGCAACCAACATGGGGGATGGGGAGAATTCTATATTAGACCTTGTTTTAACAGATGAGGAACTAATCTAGAACTAAAAATTAATGGTAGCTGAGGTACAAATGATCATGGCTCGGTCACATTTATAATGTGCAAGCAGAATAAAGTCCAGAGCAGTAATAGACACACTAGGATTCTATGATTGATCCTGTGATGATAACACTCTTTCCATTTCACTAGCTTCTCTGGAGGATGTTAAATGGAAGCTACTAAAGTTAGACATTTTTAAATCCCTAAATAAATCCTTCATCTTTCTTTCAAAGCATCATTGACAACAAAAAGCCTTGGAAATAAATTAATTGAGTATTTTTATAAAGTAAAAAGAATTTAGCACTCCTGGTTCTTTCCCTTGCTATTTTAGTTAGTGTATATTGTGTAGGGGATTGGGGTTCAGTTCTTTCATAAGCACATTGAAAATATTCCTGATTTTCGTTAAATAGCCATGTCTCTGGCCCAGCTCTGCAGCTGCCATGTGGGCAACCTCACTGCAGCAATGGCCTTGTGTGAGCGCCTGGTTGATGCACAGTTGAGCATGACTCAGAAGGTTGGCTGTGGCTCAAAATGTTTCACAGAAAGAGCCCAAGTGTTAATTTTGTTTTGTTTGCTCTTTTTCTCTTTTTTTTGTTTTCTCTTATTATGAGCCTGTACAAGAAAACAGTCCGGCAGCATGAGTAAAATATTAATTACACAAGTTCTTTTTACTTAGCCTTGGTAACAAAAAAAATCCCCTTCCTGATGATTATGCTCTTCATATCAAATCTCAGACAGCACCAAGAAGAGATAGGAAACACACTATCTTTCCCACTGGTTTAGTCCTTCGTCTCAGGGAGATCTCTGCTCACCCACAGTAAGTGCTTTGTCATCAGAAGGAACTTACTTTCAAACCTACCATCTGAGATGATGTTTTGGTGCTAGAAAATGCTCACCTTAAATTTCCTTTGTAGATGTTGACTGTAGGACTGAATTCGGTGTCTTCCAAGGCATGGAACCATTGTTACCCCAAAATTTGACACAAGACATCTCTATAATGGCCTAATTATACCAATAGACCAATCTCCAGCCTTGTCTGTATCAGTGAGTAACAGGCGGTGTCTTTCCCTTGGAGTTTTGCAAGGGTTTTCCTTTGGTCATTGGAAAACTCCTAAGAACTGACTGACTCAGTTTACCCTTGGGAAGACATGGATACAGCCTTCCAAATGAGGGTTGACACCTAGGCAACATTTTCTTCAAAAACGAAGTATTCTTTAAGTGTTACCACTCTTTAACACAAATGGATTCTAAAACCAATATACAACACAATGTAAGAAATAGCATGGGTCACAACATACAATCATGCAAGTCATACAACCCAATTTGGAGCAGATAAGTCATTTAGACACAATGTAGTGTACCATAACTTACACAGATACAGTGCAATGCTCATTGCATAACAACATTAAACAATAGCACAAACCCTTTTTAGTGCTGTGATAAAGTCAGGCCGGACGGCTTTAAAAGGGTGTGCTGGGGCTGGTATGAGGGTCCAAAAGGGTTAAAAACCCTTACAGGCAGAAGAGAAAGCACAGCAGGGCAATTCAAGGCACCTGGACCCAAGGAAGGGTGGGGCCAGGGGTATTTAAACCCTGCCTTCCCTAAAGGAGGGGGAGGGAACAAATGCAGGGGAAGCTGCCAGAAGGTGTGGAGCAGCTGGAGGAGAAGTTTCCCACCCAGTCCAGGAGACAGAGCTCTGCTACAGCCAGGGGAGATGAGGTAGCTGGGGGTGCCCTAGCCCAAAAGCAGAGGTAAAGTGTGAGACCCACCAGGTGGAGGCTGGCAGTTTCCCACAGTGCCTGGTAACAAAATAATCAATTACACAATTCAGTACACTATGGGAAACAGTGTACAGTGGTGGCATGCCACATGTGGCAACCAGTCAAATGTGGAAAGAAAGTGGTAGGATCTTTACTTAAGGTTTTAAAACTTTACTCATGCAGGCATAGTGTTATTATCTCATGTGAACTCATTCATTCCTTACAGTAAATATAAAATCATGCTTACTTCTTTAGATGTCTTCCATTCCCTCTGATTTGTCTGGAGCCCTTCTCCTCCATTTCTTTGTGACTTCAGCTCTTTTATAAAATGTCCACTTCTTCTCTGTCAAGTTCTACTGCTGCTCAGCAGTTGTCTTCTCGCCCTCTGTTGCTCTTCCGCTCCTTCCACCTACTCCACTGCACTCCCACAAGCCTGCCTGCTCTCTTCCTTATAAACAGATTTTCACCCTTCTCAACCCTAGTGACCATTCTGCCAATCAGCTTTAAGCTGTGTTGCATACTTGTGCTGCACCTGGCTGTGAACATACCCTTTTTACCTAACTGACCCCTCCCTGTAGGTATTTTGAAGTCACCTCTCTTTCCAGATCTTTCTAAGGCCACCATTTTGTTTTTCTCGGGTAAAATACTTGCAGCTGCCATTTTGGATTGGCAGCCACAACCACCTAAAACTTATTGTTATGTATTACTTATTAAAACCCTTTAAATGATCACAAATTACATCTTTATGTTTGCCTCATCACTATAATTCACTGTCACCCCCTTAATTATGTTAATTAGAGCATGCCAAAATGTTGAGCTGCCCTCTCCCTGCTCCACCTGTGACAAGTCCGTGGTGCTGAATCCTCACACAGGCTAGCGCAGCTAAAAACCCCTTTTGTATCATGCCTTGGGAGCAGTGAATATTCCTGGGATTGCACAGTCAGGAGTTTGGTTGCTGAATGGAATTTGGCACTTCTCTCAGGAGAGGAACCTTTGTTGCCTCGACTTGGGCCAGACCAGTCTATGGCAGACATTTTTTTTTAATTGTGATAACTAGAGTTATATGTAGTGTTGGCAACAGAGAAGCCCACATGTCAGAGAAGATGACAGCAAATGTACTAAAAGGTCACCAGTGGTTATTATATAGATTCTAATTTGCAAGCCCTGAGGGTGGTGGTGGGGGGGGTGTCTGTGTATCCTCCCACATCATTGTTGCTCCTATTAGCACACACTGACTTTTCAGTGGGGCCAAATTTACATCTCCACAGGGCAGACACAGGAGGCAATCAGCTTTTCAAACATCTTGTTATGGTAGAAAACAGTTCTGGATAGAGGAACATAGCCATTTCCTAGAATGCTTGGGAGAGAGGAGACCTCCTCGCAGTCGTTCAGCTTGTGTGGCCTCCATCACCCAAGCCAGGAGCAAGAGAGTTTAGAGATTCAAGGTACTGTTTTGGAAAAGGCCTGAGCTAGCAAGATTGAAAGTAAGTCCTTCTGATGACAAAGGCGTCAGAGCCAAAGTCCAAGAGTCTGCTTCTAAGACAAAAAAAAAAAAAGGCCTTGGACTGACTTTAGAGCTTCTCTAACTCGTGCCTGGATGCCTAGTGCCCAAAGGTGTGACTTGGTAGCCAGGAATGACCAGAGCACAGCAGCATTTTCCCCAGCTCCCCCCATTCCAGGACCTGAGCCAGTCATTTGGAGCTATTAACACCACTAGCACACTAAGAAAATTAAACTGTGTTGAAATGCACGTTTTGACTCATTGAAAAGTCAGTGGGAGTTAACGGGCCCAAGGGCTGGGCTCTTTATTACTGTAGTTTATTTTGGTAAACAAAATATATTATTGCAATGCGATTTATTGAATCCTTTAAAACTAATCTTAAAATGCATTAATATAAATTTAACATTTAATCCGAATTTATACTGTCATTTTTCAGTGTTTTGCAGGTTACAATATAGTAGATTTTTCTAGGTTAAATACATTATATGAATTAAATATGAACTAAGCTCTATCATTTGGATTAGTACATTTGCTTCCTGTAGCATGATTTACTTAGCAATTTAGTACTAACAGTGTAAATGTGGTTGAAATGGATGTAACATAACTTCCAGATTTTTTAACCAATCTGGGTGTTTAAAATATATAAAAGTAAGAGATCAACCAGGGACATTTACTTAACAAACTGTATGCTCCAGCAGGAAAGAGCATCATTGTTACAGTGAATCATAGCCTGAAAAATTTCATGCTCATACCATGGCATTTATATTTTAAGAATATTATAGAATGTAGTTCCAGATATCATAACATTATCAATTTACAGGCCAAACATTCTTCACTTTGAAGGGAAAGTCTTGTTAATTTATCAGAATTTTAGAACCTGTGCCTTCTACAAAAAAGGAAGTTTATTTAATGCAATGTCTTCCAATAGCATCAAAAGTATGCATTTATTAGTCATTTTGCAAAGCACTGGTAAGATTACATAATTTGTACTGTGCCCCTTCTCACAACGTGGGCAAGAAACTGAAGAGTTGTACAAGGCAGAGAGGGAAACTAAGTGGATGACTTTCCATAAGATGTACATCTCTATGCAGAGGTTAGGAAAAGTAATAGTTATTAAAGAGGAGCACAAAGAAATGTCACTGAATGGGCTAAACTACTTTTAGAATCCAAACGAGCAAAGCCTGAGAGCCTCTGGCATAAGCCAGGCCGAGGATCAGACTCTTATGTGTGCGTCACCCCACTGAGTTCAGTGGATCTAGATAAAGTTATTTCTGAGTGTGAGTGATTGCAGAAACGGGGGTGGAACTGAGAGGATGGTCCTGTACTCTCTCCTGGACCTCTTTCTCCTGTAGCTGCCATAAGTCAGTAAGGCATGAGCCAGTCATTAACAGTCAGTAAATGCACCTTTACTCTTCCACTTTTCTTCTGTTCTTTTAGACATTGATCGGATTGTTCATTGGTGCCAAAATGAAGAATGCTTGCACATGCAGCATCTAGAAGTTTCTCGTTTTGTTTTGGTTTGTTTGTTTGTTTGTTAAGCTCAATAAAGTTCAGTCAGCTACTATCAGAAAAGTAGACTGGAATGGGGGGGTGTCATATCTACGTATTAATGAATTGAAGACCAAATTTGATCAATTTTCAAGTCAAAACAAGATTTTTCTCTAAATGACAAAGCAGCAAACTTCCCTAGGAATCCAAGGATCTTGCTGTGTGCTCTCTGCCACCTAAGCTATTGACAGAGCATGCTGCAAACAGACATTGGCGAGCAATTGTTTTAATCATGTCCAAGATAGAATCCAACTCACTCTCCACAGCCATGCTGGCTCTCCCCAGCGCTAGCAAGAGTAAAAACATGTGTTTGCCAGTGCAGCAGCTGTGATGCAGTTCCCTGAAGCATATATGATGAGTAAGATGGCACCATTTGTACATAGTTATGATTCTGAATGTGTCCATACCTGCAACTGTTTGCTTACTGGTAGAAGTAAAAGGAGCAGTGGGGGCAGGGTGGTGGTGAATAGTGTGACTGCTTGTTGCATGTTTCAGTCTTGCATTATTCTGCATGAAATGTTTTTTGATGGATGCACTGCATGAGCCAGAGAAGAGGTTGCATATTTTTCTCATGATAAATCAGAAATAGCTGCAGAAATATGGGCTTAGCCAGCTGCATTTAATAAAGACTTTGAGTATTCTGTTCTATGTAGGGTGCTTTACCGTCCTCATCTCCATAGTATCTGAAAGCCTTCCAGAAGTAAGTTAAGTGATATGAATGACATCTGTCACATGTGCTTTGTTCTTTCTCACCTCACCTTCTCTTGAGAACTGTGTATGTAGTGTAGTGTTTTGTTTGAGGGTTTATAGGTAGGCACTGCTCTGTGTTATCAGAGAAGGCAAGCCAAAGACATGTACCCTGTCCTAAGATTAAAAGGTGGTGATGTCTGTGATGGTCTTTAGTTCCTGAGGAAGTTCTCTCACCTGGCCTGGGTAGTTTGATCCTTTTGAGACCCTTTTTCAGTCCAATGAGTGCACCCCTTTCAAGTGGCAGGCCCATGCCTCCACTTCTTTCTGGGGTGGGAGCCCATGATCCAGTCACTCTCAAAATATTTTCCAGGTTACAATCCGCAGGTACCAACTATGTTACCTAGCATGTCCAACTGAGCTTGGGCCCTGCCAGAATCATTCATCATGAACCTGTGGCCAGTGGTAGCATGCAGGGACATGGAAGCAGTTTGTCAAAACAAAATACAGTTTCTTTTGCCCAAATGATACAAAGGTTAGAGAAGTGGATTTAAAATACGAAAGACATAGATGGCCATTATCTGGCCTAGGCTTGGCATTTCCCTCAAGCCCCTTGGTAGACAAAACTTTGGACCATGTTTGGTCTAGGTGCTAAGATACAGCTTGCCTGATGCATACCCTGACCTTCGGTCAGTTGGCCTGTTTATCAGCCCCCCCACCTGGCTAACACTCTTTTTTAGCCTCTGAGAGGAAGAGAAAAAACATCTTACTGAGGACAGTGCCAGGGCAAATTTTGAGACTTACAAATGCGTGCACACAGATGTATATTGAAATTGGAAAGCCCCCCCCCAACACACAGTATAGTACACAGTAAGGAATAATATAGCTACCTAAGAGAGTTATTGTACTTGGAAGGGTGGTTCTTGCTGCACCTTGAAACTTGATATGCCAAAGATCATATTGAGGCCCCTAAGCTAGGCCTCTCACCAAGATAATGCTACAGTCAGTGCATCTTGGGACATCCTGGTGGAAGATACACTGTAGATTGAACTGGGGATCTCCAGAGCTAGAAGCATGAGTTGTTACAGCTCGAGCCAACAGGGTAGCTGGGATGGAACAAATCCTAGATTCTTTGGATTATCACAGAGGGAGACCTATGCTGAGCACGCATTAGTGGGTTTCAGCTCACATACCCATACCAATCTTTCAAACATACTGTACATTTTCATTGGGATGGATAATGCTGCCGTTAGTGCTGGCTGTGAGGTGGTAGGGAACTGACAGTGTGTCTTGAGATATTAATTAGAAACAACAACAAACAAATAATTGCGTATGATATCCATGCTGTAAATGCATCTTTATTTTTCAAGTTGCAATCAAAAGATACTGTTATCAATATTTTGTATATGTAAAACATATAAATCTATATCAACAAGTTTATTCCCAGCATAGTTGGTAGGGTGCAGTGTAATGAGATTCATACTGAATACGCCTAATGTGCTCACTTTTCATAATATAGAAATTTCCTTCATCTTTTCCTCATCTTAATGATATATTGACTTTTGCAGCATATTGTAAATTATGCATACAATGACCAATTTCTGTCCACTGCACAGAGAACAGAAACAGCACTGTGCAATTACCACTCTGCTGTACAATTTGCTCAGAAAAGAGAGCCATAAAAAAACTCATTTTGTCTGCTTGAAAAGTGGGTGGCTCCCTAGACTTGTATCAAAATTCCAGAACTGAGATTGTGATTTGCATTTGCATGCTTAGTAAAGCAGACATTTTCCATAAGAGAGCCAAATCCTTTGTCTTTGAATCTTAAAAAAATATCATGTAGGTCAGAATAAAATTATTTCCATTGCACACAATATATGTTGCAGAATGGGGACATGTTGGACAGAATATTTTATCATGCAAAATCCAGGAAAAGGCCAGTGTTTTATAACCACTGCTAGCCTGATAACTTTGCTGCTGTAATTCATCTAAATCTATAGTAGACTTGAGTAAAAAATCGGAAATTTCAACCTGCTGGATATTTTGATATTTCACCATTTGTTTTTATCCCAAGTCAGGACAAAAAGTCAAAGTTCAAATGTGGAACAAACATTTCCAAAAATGTTTTTATTTGGAAATGTAAGTTAACGGTGTTAAGCTTAATCAAAATGTTTTCAGTTAGTCTATGTCTATAGTGATGGCGGCAAATTCACCACTGTCAGATCGATGTCTCTAGATCAACTGAGCAGTCTGTGTAGACCCACTCAGTCAATCCAGAAATCGACGGAGGAAAACCACATCCGTAAGTGGTGCAGCACAGTGCGGACAGCAAGCGGAACAGACATGGCGAAGTTGACAGGAGATACGCAAGTTTTTTACATACGCCCCCAAATCCGGAAGGTAAGTGTAGACCAGGCCACAGTCTGATATTCAACAGCATCTATCTAAGGTGCTGATGCCTCATGCAAGTTATAATTCAGGTGTTTCATGTCCTCATTCTTCCCTATAGGCCAGCCAGAGAGCCTGACTCATGTCTTCCATCATGCACCAGGTTGTTGACTTGGATTTGAGGAGTGGGATATCCCAAAACTTGCTCAAGCTAATAGAAGTCATATTGTGTGCTTTTAGCCTCCATGAATTAATAAAATATAACACCAAATAGTTAAGAGTTAATTTGAACAGGCAGGATTTCTGGAGGAAAGTCAATGCAGGTTTGCAGTTTCTGCTAATCAGAATGGGAGGAGGGGAGAAAAAAGTCAATAATTTGAGACTGAAGGAAAATAAGTCGACAGAAATCTTGAATTTAGGTGCCTTTTAAATAGCAGATTATTATAACTAAATTTGTTTGGCATGTTTTGTTAATAAGTAGTTTATTGAAGTTATGAGAAGTGATGACCCAGTAGAGGTCACTATGATCTGTGTGTTTTGTTATAGTTACAAAAAGCTAGACAATAGAGTGTACTTTGGAGCATTTCATTGAAGCTATCCTGAGAGATTATTTTTCCTGAAAAATTATTATTTTCCATGCTGGGGAAGCGTACGGCCAGTGCTGACTTGCTGCAAATTTCTCAATACCATCTTAAATTCTAGGTAATTATTTGGAGTGTTCTAACCCTATTGCTTATATCTGTGTGTGCTTAAATCTAATAAATAGTAGTTTTTAGATAAGAGCACACTTGGTTTTATTAATCTTCATCAGCCAGAAATACTGTTTTCCGACTGATTTATTCCTGATACTGCCTGGAGTAAAAGTTAAGTTACTACTGCTATTGCGTTGGTTTCTGAAAACTGTGTATAATAATTTGGTTTGGTCAGAGGGGAAATTGCATGCATAAAGGGAGATTTAAACTGACCAAGACTTCATGCCTTGGGAGAGAATGGGGTCATGAAGCATATAAATAATGTCTTTTGAGGACCCATGACACTATAGACAGATGCATTTCAATGTCAAACTGATCCAAAATAAAATGTTTTAGTTCAGTTCAACAAACCAAAATATTCTGATTTGTATCAAACCAATGCACACTAAATATAGTGTTTCAATTTTTCTGACAGGCAATAAAAAATGTAGGGAAAAATCAATATTTTCCCCACAAAAAATTGATTTTGGGGGGGGGGGAATTTGGATGGTCAATTCCTGACCAGCTCTAATCTATAAATTCTCTACTTAGAATAACCTCTAATCAACTTAATAATAAATAAGCAAATCTTTCTGGTTATGTGTATCTCTCTCTCTCTCTCTCACACACGCACACTCATGTTATAAAACATTAAGGTTTGTTTGCACCAGGTTGTCACCAGATTTATGACAGTTGATTTTTTTTTTTTGCCTAGACTTCAACTATAAATATATTTCTTAGAATACTTGGGTTGCTATTTTTCTCTTGCTTGTCTTGTGTCTTTATTTTCTATTTATTGCCCAAAAGGTAAGGATTTACACTGGCTGTAAGGTGAACATTATGCAAATGTCAATACATAATTCTCCAGCTGTCTGGGTTCCTTATACATCGATGAATGCAGTGCAACCCTATGAAAGCAAATAAAAAGATTTTTCACAAGCCAAAGTCTTTCTTTTTCTGATCTTTCTCCTCATCTCCACAGGCTTGTGTAACGATGACAGGTTTCATGTTAGAGTAGCAATGATTGTCTATCGTGTTAGTATAATGATGGTGGAAGTTTTGTTTTATGGCTGTTGTCAACAATCTGGCATTGTACCACACTCAGCTATCTACACACACATGCCCACTTCTTTACTCATCTTGGGGGCTTCACTTTGCTTATTTAGAATAACAAGCGTGTTTACCAACCACTGATTACCTGAGATGGTAGAGTCCGAGTGGAAAGAAAAAGTTCAAATTACCTAATAAACACATTAGCTACAGTAATGACATGTGAATTTCTTTTAAAGACGAGTTTCTCCTCTGAATAGTGAAGTGAATATTTGTGGCATCTTTCATCCAAAATAATTCAACCAGCTTTACAAGCCATATTCTATACAAGGAATTCCTTACTCAGTTTGGAAAAGTGACATCTCTACAATGAAACAGTGCAGCTGAACAACAGTGCAAACAACACTAAGGGAAAGGAATCCTTATCCTGTTGTAAGTACAGAGTTAATTTTAGATCTTGGAATAGGGCAGGCCTGTGGGGAGATGGTAGGATACTCCTGATTTCAGAAACAAAACAGAAAGGAGGCAAGTGACAAGTCTCTTTTCCCCTTTTCATGATTACCAGGACAGGCTGACTCTGAAAAGTATCTTGTCTGATATTAAAATGTGTTAAGAAAGTTGTGGCCACTTGCCCAGAACTCCACTGTCTGTCTGTGTTCTCAGTGGCCCATTAAGTCTCCAAACCAAGACAGAAAAGAGGAGATATAAGAGGCCAAAGGGAATATTCCAGAAAAAGAGGTGAGCAAAAAAAGACTCTTAAAGAATGGGATTCACATCAATTTTGAAACACACTGAGAAAATGGAGATGAATGTATCTTTATTCATGTGATAGGGCACGACTGGGAACCTTGATCATTTCTCCATATAAATGAAAAGGGAAAGAAATGCTTTGTGCTGAATGAAGAGAGGAGGCCTATAAAAATGCAATTCATGAAAAAGAACAGATGCAAAATAATATAAAAGATCATCAATTACCTATGCTCTGGCAGTATTTGATATATGGGATGCCTGTGAAAGCCATAGAAAAAGTAAGTGCCAGCCTCTGTTTGATTCTGAAAGCTTAACTGAGTAATCAGATTGATTTCTGAGGACATTACAACTTGTACAATTCTTCTGGAAAAAAAAGGCATAGAAAGGAAACAAGCATAATGAGGATGTGTTACCAAACGGAGTGAGTTCCCTGATAAAGCGATCAATATGATGGGCAAGTGCTGGACTGTGGCTCTGGACAAGATGGCCAGTCAAAGCCAAGAAAATAAGAACTTATATAGGAAGAGGAAAGCATTGAAATACCCCCATTAAACAGAACAATTGTTTAAGCTTCTCCTAAGCATGATTATTGTAATGGCAAAAGATATGAAAATAGGGACAAGCTGTAGTGGATCGTGAAGCCAGCATTTCATCAGAACGAATTCTGATAGCAAGCTGATATTTACAGTACTCATTAACTTTTGATGCTCTGCTTTAGAAACAAACTGCAAAAACAATGAAGAAGAGGAAAAAGAGACCATTTAATGTACAAACTGAAAGGATAAAGCCAATCTGGAAATGAAGTCACTTGAAATCTTCATTGCCAAGGGGCATATGGGGGAATAAAAGTATTGAAAATCACTGAAGTAAATTCATGTCTGGTGGAGTTCCTGTGATGTACCTACCCACCAGGGGATTGGCTCTGTCGCAGGGTAAGTACACCCCATCACCCTGTGGGGTGGGACAGGAATGCTCAGACCCTTCAGTCAAGCTTCTTGGGCTCTCCTAACCACAGGGTTGTGCAACCTAGTGGCCAGAGTGAATAGAGAAACCCCTGTCTGCCTTCAAGTCAGTGCAGCCTAATAGCCAGAGTCAATGGGGCAGCCTCTGTCCTTTGGGGGCAGCATGGGCCTAAGGGCCAGAGTGGAATGGGCCACCACCTGGTGGTGGGTGATGGCAAGGGACCAAGACCATCCCTGCTTCTCTGGGTCCCGATTCAGGGCCCCGTTGCTGAGGAGTGAGTACCACTGAGTCAGCGGGGAAATGGCTGAAACACACTGACTCTTCATAGACTCAATAGGTAGATCTCCCCTGGGCCACTTCCTACCCTATCTTCTGAAGCCTTGGCCCAGGCGACTTTGGACTCTCTGGATATCTTGGCGAAGAGAGTAGCCTGCGAATTTGGCCTCTGCGGCATCTGTGGGCTTCTGTGGCTCATTGGCCGGAGCCTCCTCCACATGTCCTTCCTTCTCAGCATCCAGCCCCAACTGAGATAAACTGCTTCTTTTATACTAAGACATCAGCTGGAGCGTGTGTAGCAAGTGAAGAGGGATGGGACTTCATCCGCCCAGCATGTAGGGTTAACTCCTTCCTGCCCAGTGCAGGATAAGTACCACCGCATCACAGGCCCCCAAAGTAATGCACATTGAAAACCATAATCCGAACTATACATTCAAAATGATGGAATCTAAATTAGCTGTTATAATTCAAGAAAGAGATCTTGGAGTCATTGTGGATAGTTCTCTGAAAACATATGCTAAATATGCAGCAGTCAATAAAACTAATGATGTGAGGAACCATTAGGAAGGGGATAGATAATAAAACAATAAATATCATAATGACACTATAACAATCCATGGTATGCCCACACCTTGAATACTGAGTGCAGTTCCAGTTGCCCCATCTAAAAATGATATTTTAGAATTGGAAAAAAGATAAGAGAAGGGCAATAAAAATGATCACAGGTATGGAAGAGTTTATTTACGAGGAGAGATTAAGAAGACTTGGACTGTTCGTTTTGGAAAAGAGATGATTGAGGGAGGATCTGATAGAGGTCTATAAAATCATGAATGATCTGGAGAAAGTAAATAAGGAAGTGTTATTTAGTCTTTCACAGAACACACGACCTAGGGGTCACCCAATGAAATTATTAGGTAGCAGGTTTAAAACAAACAAAAGGAAGTAATTCTATACACAGCACACACAGCAGAAGTGATTGCCAAGGAATGTTGTGAAGGCCAAAGGTTATAACTGGAGTCAAAAAAGAACAAGATAAATTCATGGAGGACAGGTCCATCAGTGGCTCTTAGCAAAGATGGTCAGGGATGCAACCCCATGCTCTGGGTGTCCCTAAACCTCTGAATGCCAGGAGATGGGATTGGATGACGGGATGGATCACTCGCTAATTGGCTTGTTCTGTTCATTCCTTCTCATGCATCTGGCACCTGACTCTGTCAGAAGACAGGATACTGGGCTAGATGGACCACTGGTGTGACCCAGTATGGCCGTGCTTGTGTTCCTATGAGCTGTACAGCCTAGAAATATTCCGGAGGCATATTGCCCCCCCAGAGAAGTGATGGCTGGGAAGGTGAAAACCTAAGAGTGGGAAGCATTTCTGGACTCTAGTGAGGGCAAACACAAGTGCAGTCACCTTGAACTGTGATAGCTTCCACGGAGGATTTTCATAAATGAGAACTTCCAAATGAGAGAGCTTTATCCCAATCCCATCGTGAACTAGCCTAGGAACTGAGAACAGAGAAGCTTTGGTTGACGTCACTTTGTGCACAGGGCCCTACAGAAAGAGTTGTTTACTCATTTATGAAGGGCAAAAACCCAGCAGTTGTCATGTAATCCAGTTCTCAAGCAGGGTCTTGTGCACTTGTTGCCTAGAGTCCATACATTACCTTCTTGAAATCTAGAAAGCAACTCCTGTCCAATTAGGTTTAATCATGATTAAATTTATGTTGTGTTATGTGATGTTATGTTTTGTAAGTCTTCTATCAATAGCATAATGGGCCCTGGAATTTAAGAGTGATAGTAAAGGCTAGTTTGCTATGTAAAGCATACGTGTCCTAATTCAAAAGAAATAACTTGTTTCCTGCAAATTAGCCTCTTAACCTTCTGCCAGTATCCTTGATGTTATCCTGATGAAGTTACACTGTATATTACATGGATAAGGTTTGCAGACAACCCAAAGATTAGGGGAGTGGTAAATAATGAAGAGGACAGGTCACTGATACAGAGTAAACTGGATCATCTGGCAAGCTGGGTGCAAGTGAACAATATGTGTTTCAATAGGCTTAGTGTCCAGGTATTTGTGATGTTCCTCACTCATGAAGAGCACCAGCTAGTGGTTGGGGGGTTAGACCCTTCAAAATGCAGAATGATTAAAAGGATTAGAAAGCCTGTTTTACAGTGGGAGACTCAAGGAGCACAGGCTATTAGCTTAGCAAAGAAAAGGTTAAGACTCAATCAGAGTCTATAGGTATCTACACGGGAAATAGAAATTTGATAATGGGCTCTTCACTCTATCAAACAATAGTATAACAAAATCCAACAGCTGGAAGTGGAAGCTAGACAAATTGAGACTGTAAATAAGGAACATATTTTTAACAGTGGGGATAATTAACCACTGGAGCAGTTTACAAGGACGGTGTCACGCTGGCTGGATTGGATGTTTTTTTCTCAAAGATATACTCTAGTTCAAGCAGAAATTAATTCAGGGAAATCCTCTGACTTGTATCATACAGGTGATCAGACACAGGGTTGCCAACCTTGCATTTTAGTCTTTACTTACATGAAGATCTGAAGTTGATTTTTTCTACTGACACGGTAAACTTTTTACCGACATCACTAAAAATACCACAAACAATATAATAATGTCGCAAAAGTGTGTATTCACTCATGATATTCTGTACACAGGAATTCAGAATTACACAATTGTTTTAGCTGCAGTTAATTGATCAGTCAGGTTCTTTGGGCATGTGCAATAATAGAAAACAGGAAATTAATAAAGTCATGGTCAGTATAGTTTTATGATACAAGAAGTGATTCTGAATTGCTACAATCAATGTCAAAATACAATATGTTTTATTTCTACCCAATTTTACGGACATTTTCATTTATTTACGGATTTAGCGACAGTGTTAAAATTGTAAATGTTTTTACTGACTGTCCGTAAATTTATGGATGCTTGACGACCCTGATCAGACTAGATGATCGCAGTAGTCTGTTCTGTCATTGTAGCCTATGAATCTGTGAGTTAGTTATGTTCCCCAGTTTGCTGTTTGATGCAGGAATAATCAGGATAAGGGAGACTGGTAAAACAGTGTATAATTAAGAACAGTGTAACTGAGTTCCTGCAGCACAAACCCCATCGATGAGCTTCAATATTTCTTCCATTTCCCATTGTCCAAAATCATGACAGATGTTACAACGTGATCACGGGACTGCAACTACTTTACAGATTGCTCAGTGTCTGTTTGGCTTCACTTAGCTAAAGAAGTTTCATATACTTTTTAAATCCACTCCTTCCTCTCTTACCCTTTCCCTCAGTGCAGGTAGACTGGCTGCCCATCCACAGCCCCTTTGCTAATGGAATGTCACCAGCATCTTTGTGTCAACCCTGGGATGAATTCAGCAATATCCACTCACAGCCCAGTGCTGTACTCTGGAACGACTGACGTCAGGGGAAGTTTTGTCAATGAATTAATCAGATCTGGTTTTGGCCCCCCAATGACGGCAAGTCAATGGGAGTTTTGCTTAAGTAAGTACATCAGGGCTGGGCTTTGAATTTGGTGAAATGCTATGTTGGACAACAGTGCTTATCTTTAAGCATCTGCTTAAGTCCCATTGAGATATGCTAGTTTGCACCAGCTGAGGATCTGACATATAAACTGCATAACAGTGCGCCAACCATCAAATAATATGACACAGTTTCCATCCTAAATGGTGTGGGTATTTTCAGATCTATTTTTTGCCTGACAACTCTTTGAACTTATTTTTTTTCATCAAATGAAATAGCTTTATATTACAAGTCCAGTTTTAAATATAGTGATGGTGAATTTTCCATTTGTTTATCACATAAATAGCAATGTTTTACACTAATAGTAGTACTCATTCTTATATATTGCACATAGCACTTAGTCTTCAAATGGGTCTGGCCACATTGTGGCAGGTATTGAAAAAACCCCATAAATGACAGTCCCTTCCCCAAAAGACAAGTCATAGCAAATGGATCCAAAAATAACTAGGTACATGGGTAACAAACGTATAATTTTAAAATCATAGGTCGTTTTAAGATATAAATATTTAATATAAGAAGACATTTAAAATCATGTCAACAGGGAAGAATCTGACGTGTTATTCCAGGTATACAGCCTTTAACTAATCCATTAGCTATACGCACATTATTTTAGCTTATTTTTCCCGTACCTGTATTTTTTTCAGAGACTTCTCCATTTTAATATCTGTTCCACATAATTCATTAGCATTGCATTTTATTAAAATCTTTGTATGGTGATTAGAATTTTAAATGAATGTTTAAAGAGACCCCAAAGAGATTAAATGAATGTTAATAGAATTTAAGACAGTCTATTAGCAACTTTATGCCATTATTATAAATTTCCAGAAGGAACGCGTTCAATTATATATGCTGATGAAATCCAAGTTTCAGAGCCTATCAGTGAATTAACATCAACGTTACATGTTTGGTTTAAGGTTAAACAATATATCAGTTTTGATATTTTCTGGACTAAGTCATTTATTAAAGCTGTCAGAATCATGCAGAACCATTTATCAAACAAGTGATCATTTACAGAGGAGGTATTCTAAAAACAGCAGAAAGTTCAGCAACCAAGGTTCTGTTTGTTTAATGCTCTTTTTAATTATTAGACTATATTTGTTTTGCAGTCACACCTAAAAGCCCCACATACAGTCAGGTCCCCATTGTTCTGGGCTGTATAGACACACAGTGAGAGACATTCTACACCCAAAGAGCTTGGGCTTTAAACAGAGGAGACAGACAAAGGGGTGTGGTGGGAGGGTGTATTATTAGCCCTAATTGAAAGATGGGGAAATGAGGCACAGAAAGATTATGTGACTTTCCCAAGATCACAAGAGGAGTCTTTGGCAGAGTTTGACTCTACAGTTGGTGGCTGAGGCATCCTTGGAATATAGGAGCCCCAAGGTCAATGAGTATTTAATTATTTATGCCAAGTGGACCAGATTCTGCAGGGGAGACTGAGAGAATCCCACTCCAGAATCGTCAATAGCCTCGCTGTGAGGGCTGGGGTATTGGAGACCCAAGTGAAAGTCCTTGCCCCAAATCAGGCAGAACAGGGATTTGAAAACAGGCTTCCCATATCCCAGGGGAGTGCCTTGACCACCTAGCTATTCCCAATAATAGGGTGGATCTGGCTCAGAAAACAAACACAGTCAGAAAGGGCTGATCTGCTTAAGGGCCTAACTGCAGGAGAAGGGTTATGTCTGGGAAACCTGGGCAGAGGTAGTTACCTCCTGCAACCGAGTTAGGTGCTAACTCCCTTTCAGTGGCAAGACTTAGGCTGTACCCAACTCCTTGGCATTTCCTACTGGCTAATTTACTGAGCCTGCTGGCTTCAGTGGGTCCCATTCTGTGGTGCCTGACTTTCCCCAGGTATTGCACAAGGAGCCTGGGCACCTACCTGGAGTGTCAGGTTTGCAGTGGGGGCAATATTTCAGCACCAGAATCCAGCTTTAGGCCTAGTCTGCTCTGAAGAGCCCAAGTAAAGATTTCCCCTTTGTGCTCATTCTCCTTCATTCTCAGGAGCTCAGGTAAGAAACGTCTGGTGTGTGGGGTGGAGAATGTGTTGGCAGGTCATAAGCCTGATCCTTGGCTTGTAAATAAGGTGCTTATATTATAGAAGACAATTTCCTAACTCAAAAGTGTTGCATCCAACGTTTGGGAATTCTATATCAAACCTTGTCCTGACAGATGAAGAACAATTGATCACAGAACTAAAAATTAATGAGAATTTAGGTACAAGTGTTCCTGGCTTAGTCACATTTATCATGTGCAGACGGAATAAAGTCCAGCTCTCTCATACATATACTTGGCTCTTTAATAGTGCCAATTTCACAAAGCTGAAAACAATTATGAGCCAGATCAGCTGGAGGAAGAATTTAATCAGTAAAATGTGAAAATTGGGGATTGATTATGACTTTACTAGATGCTCAAAAAGCCACAATCCTACAATCAAAGAAAAAAGCTGCACTGGTAATAAAAACTTACCTGATTTACGGGGGAAGTCAAGGCAGCTAAAAAAAATTTAAAAAATCTATGTAGCTATTGGAATAAAGAGGAAGTTTATAGTAAGTAATATAAATCAGAAGTTAGGAATTATAGAAAATTGATAAGGGAAGCAAAAGGACACAAGGAGACATCTGTGGTCAGCAAAGTTAATGACAATAAATTGGGTTTTTTAATGTATATTAATAACAAAAAGAATCCTAACAACCTTTATTAAACTCTTGGATGCAAGTTATCTGAACTTGCTGATAGGATGTGATAGGTCTCAAAATGTCATTGTAAATAGGAATCACCATGAAGCTAGTGTGTATCTAGAGAGGTCCCAGAGGGGTCAGTTCTTGACCGTAAGGTATTTAGCATTTTTAGTAAGGACCTGGTAGAAATCATAAAATGTTCACTGATAAAGTTTGCAGATAACACACAAAATAGGGGAGTGGTAAATATTGAAGAGGACACCAACCTAGATCACTTAGTAAGTTGGGCACAAGTAAACATTATCTATTTAGATGTGGCTAAATATCAGTGTGTATATATGTAGGAACCAAGAACGTGGGCCATACTTCCAGGAGGAGAGATTCTATCCTGGGAAGCAGTGATCCTGAAAACAGTTTGGGGTCATGGTAGATAATCAGCTGAACATGAGCTCCCCGTGTGACACTGTGGCCAAAAGTGTAAATGAGATCCTGGGATGCAAAAACAGGGAAATCTTGAGTAGGGATAGAGGGTTTATTTTACCTGTGCATTAGCAGTGGTCTGACTGCCACTGGAACTTCTTCCAGTTGTAGTGCCCACAATTCCAGAAGGGTGTTGATACATGGGAGAGATCTCAGAGACGAACCATGGGAATGCTTAAAGGACAGGAAAATAATCCTTAGCGTGATAAATTCAAGGAGCTCAACTTATTTAGTTTAACAAAAGGAAGGTTAAGAGGTGACGTGATCACAGTCTGTAAATACCTATGTGGGGAACAAATATTTGTAATTGTTTTTTCAATCTAGCCTAAAAAGGTCTAACATGATCCAATGGCTGGAAGTTGAACCCACACAAAAGCAGACTGGAAATAAGGTGTTCAGTTTTAACAGTGAGAATAATTAACTGTTGGACCCATTTACCAAGGGTCCTGGTGGATTCTCCATCACTGACCATTTGTAAATCAAGATTGGATGTTTTTCTACAAAATTCTTCTACAGGACTTATACAGGGGAAGTTCTCAGGCCTAGGTTATAGGTCAGACTAGATGATCACAATAGCCTCATCTGGCCCTAGAATCTATGTATCCATCGATCCTCTTCTTTGGCCTCATTCTTGACCCTATGATAGTCACCTGTTGGCTAGCATTAATGCAGAGCTGGCCTGTCATTTTTAACCCAGTGGTTATGCAAGAGGTACCCCACCCCTGTGTAGTGCAGGGTCAGGCCCTCTGGAAAAATACAAACCAATATTTCAAAGCAAAATGTTTTACTTGTCGTACGACCAGGTCCTGAAGCCTTTTCTTGGTTCTTATTCTGGTGGACTGCCATCAATTCAAATGGGACTTTTGCCCATGTAAGGACTGAGTTTATCAGTCTCTCTTAGATTTTTGTACTGCTGCCCTTCAGAAAAGTGTAATATTGACCACAGACTTTAGGATTTGGCCTCAGACTTGATTTTACTCACTGTTTTTGGGACTAAGAGGTAAATGGGGTTCAAATAAGTGGATAATATCAATGCAAAGTCCCACAGATCACAGTATTTTATCACTGTTCTTTCTGCTCTGGCTTAGTTTCAGACATTCCATGAAATTGACAGAGGAAATTTTGGGTGGGTGTGTGTGTGCATTCGTGCGTGTGTTTGGGTTGGGGTGGCTGAGGATGTGCTAAGTGAAGAACTGCCTACGTCCAGCCCCTGGGTACATTTCCCGACAACTCTGCTATTGAATGATCTCTGTATACATCACCATAACCAGGTCCACACATAGTGTTACTACATTATTATTGGAAACTCCAAATTCATCATTCTTGCAAAGCAATGGATTAGTGCCGTGACTAAATATACTCGCAAACCTGAAGATCATGTGAAGGTCACTGCAAGAGCGAGCAGACTGCTGACACATTTTGGGAAGGCCTGGCATTTACAGAGATTAGTGTTACTGTTGAAATTCCCATAAGAAATGTTTATTCTGAACATGTTTTCAGAAAATGTTTGGCTGCTCTTAGCAGTTGCTCATGCATTTGATTCCAGATGAAATGGCAGCAGCTCATAAGAACAGCAAGTTAACAGAGACTAGCAGGAGGTCTTGGAACAGCCGCCTGGCACGTCGTGGACACTTTGTGCTGCACTGTACTAGTACTAGCATGGCATTGCAATTCACACAGAGTCCAGGCACCATGCGCAGAATAGTGGGATGTAACAGATGTGCGAGACAGGGCACATTCCACGGTCCTGTCTGCGCGGTCCCAGCCTTGCTCCCCTCGGTTATGGATGGTTTAAAAGATAACGAAGGAGCCTTGTCCAAGTCAGTGCCAGCCTTCACCTTTATCCCATCGGCCTTACTCAGCTGCCCAGCACCTGTTTTCCCCAGCGAGGGAGAGAGAGGATGGCTCTTGGTAGGAATCAGCACCTTGTCCTCTCTTTCTGCAAGACAAGAAATGAACCAGTGTGAAGGAGCTGGATGGGACCCCAGCTACAAATTGCCAAATAGGAGTACATTTGTCAAAACATTTCCATGGGTTTTTAAAAAGAAGGAATACAGCAGGAGTCAAAGACGTGCTGGGGTAACTCACACGACGGGAGCACTGTCATGGAGGGGTATAAACTGTTCGGAAGGACAGGCAGGGGAGAAGAGGTGGAGGAGTTGCACACTGTGTAAGAGAGCGCTATGATTGCTCAGAGCTCCAGTGTGAAACTGGAGAAAAACCTGCTGAGAGTCTCTGAGTTAAGATTTGAGGTGAGACCAAGAAGGGTGATGTCATGGTGGGCGTCTGTTAGAGACCACGAGAGTGAAGTAGAAGAGGCTTTCTTCAGACAACTAATGGAAATTTCCAGCTCACAGGCCCTGATTCTCATGTGAGACTTCTATCACCCTGACATTTGCTGGAAGGGAAATACAGAGGTGCACAGAAGTTTCTAGAGAGTGCTGCGGACAACTTCCTCATGCAAGTGCTGCAGGAACCTCTTCACCTGCTGCTCACCAACAGGAAAGAATTGGTAGGGGAAATAGAAATGGGTGGCTACATGGGCAGCAGTGACCATGAGGTGCTCAAGTTCAGGATCCTGACAAAAAGAAGAAAGGGGAAGAGAAGGATATGGACCCTGGACTTCAGAAAAGCAGACTTTGATTCCCTCAGGGAGCTGTTGGGCACGATCCCCTGGGAGGCTAATACGAGGAGTAAAGGAATCCAAGAGGGCTGGCTGTATTTTAAAGAAACTTCATTGAGGGCACAGGAACAAACCATCCCGATGTGCAGGAAGAATAGCAAATATCGTATGCGACCAGCTTGGCTTCACAGAGAAATCTCTGGTGAGTTTAAACACAAGGAAGCTTATAAGAAGTGGAAGCTTGGACACATGACTAGAAAAGACTATAAAACAATTGCTCGAGCATGCAGGTGTGAAATCAGGAAGGCCACAACTGGAGTTGCAGCTAGCAAGAACCATGAAGGGTAGCAAGAAGGGTTTCTACAGGTATGTTAGCAACAAGAAGGACAGGAAAGTTTGGGCCCCTTACAGAATGGGGAGAAGCAACCTAGTGACAGATGATGTGAAAAAGCTGAAATACTCAATTTTTTTTTGTCTCTGTCTTAACTGACAAGGTCAGCTCCCAGACTACTGCACTGGGCAGCACAGAATGGGGAGAAGGTGAGCATCCCTCAATGCTGAAAGAATAGGTTCAGGACAATTTAGAGAAGCTGGACATGCACAAGCCCATGGAGCTGGATTCAATGCATCCAAAGGTGCTGAGGGAGTTGGCTGATGTAATTGAACTGCCATTGGCTATTATCTTTAAAACACGTGGTGACTAGGGAAGGTCCCAGACAACTGTGAAAAGGCAGATATGGTGCCGATCTTTTAAAAAGGAAGGAGGAGGATCTGTGGAAATACAGACCAGTCAGCCTCATCTCAGTCCCTGAAAAAATCATGAATCAGGTCCTCAAGGAATCCATTCTGAAGCACTCGGAGCAAAGGAAGGTGATCAGGAACAGTCAGTATGGATTCACCAAGGGCAAGTCATTCCTGACGTACTTGATTGCTTTCTGTGATGAGGTGACTGGCTCTGTGGATATGGGGCAAGCAGTGGACATGACATACCTTGACTTAAAGAATTATGGATTGAATGAATGGAATACAAGATGGATAGAAAACTGGCTAGATCATTGGGCTCAATGGGTTGCGATCAACAGCTCAATGTCTAGATGGCAGCTGGTAACAAGCAGAGTGCCCCAGGGGTAGTGCTGAGCCCGGTTTTGTTCGACCTCTTCATTAATAATCTGGGTAATGAGGAGGATTGCACCCTCAGCAAGTCTGCAGGTGACATTCAACTGGGGGCAATGGTAGATAAACTGGAGGTGGGGATAGGATACTGAGGCCTGCTCTACGCTGCCGGCAAAATTTGGCAGAAGTTGACAGGAGTTGTGCAAGCTATGCAGAGTTGCTTACATAACCCCCATCTACTTCGTTGTGGGCAGGGGGACAAAGGATGGGCCACATTCCTGGGGGCTGGGAGTTGGGACCAGGATTTGGACATGAATTGCCCTCCGCAGGACTCCTGAGTTGGGCTAAAAAGGCCATGTACTACACAAGCAATAATCATCTGCAAACCACAGCAACGTTCTAGCCTTGAAGTGAGGGAAGGAGGGAGCGTATCAGAGCAACTTTCTAGCAGTGTCCAGAACAGGGCAAACCTGCTCAATAGGCACCATGGTAACAGGAAGACTATGTTCTCCCCCTCACCACCTGGAGAAAGAACATGGTAAAAGGGTGTTCTCCCTTCTTTCCCAGGCAGCATGTCTGTTAGGTAAGGCGTGGGCTCTCTCCCCCTAGTTTTCCCCTTGTTGCTCGTTTGTTAAAATAAATGTATATGCTATGCAGCTTTCATGGGAACTAACAAACACAGGTGGATATAATTATACGCCTCCCCTAGCCAGTAATAGTCATTTTATAATCTTTTATACCACCCAAAAGGATTGTATGGGGCGTTGTAGACGTGTGTGTGTTTACGTATTATTTTAGATAAGGAGTGTGAAGCGGTGAACTCAGGGCTCACTTCACTGACCGCGTGTGACAAAGGGGAGTCAGGGGACTAGAGGTGGTAACTGAATTAACATTCCTTATCACTCCACCCGGCTCAATCTCTCTCTTCCACCGACCCTGCAACACTTGTTACTTCTGTTTAGCATGCCATCTCAACTGCCCTGCGCCAATGGGAAATGCGTACCTGTCAATGCAGCACTTCATTTTTTGGGGAGGTGGTTTTATTAGATTGACTTCTGGATGGATTGAGCACGTTTTTGCTGCCACTCAATTGAACAAGATAAATCGATCTGACAGCGGCGAGTTTGCAGCCATCAGTGTAGACATAGCCAGAGGGACCTGGACAAATTGGAGGATTGGGCCAAAAGAAATCTGATGAGGTTAAACAAGGGCAAATGCAGAGTCCTCCACTTAGGACAGAAGAATCCCATGCACAGCTACAAACTGAGGACCAACAAGCTAGGCAGCAGTTCTGCAGAAAAGGATCTCGGGTTACAGTGGGCAAGAAGCTGGATATGAGTCAGCAGTGTGCCCCGGTTGCCAAGAAGACTAATGGCATATTGGGCTGCATTAGTAAGAGCATTGCCGGCAGAACGAGGAAAGTGATTATTCCCCTCCATTTGACATTGGTGAGGCTGCATTTGGAGTATTGTGTCCAGTTTTGGGACCCCCATTACAAAAAGGATGTGGACAAGTTGGAGAGAGTCCAGTGGAGGGCAACAAAAATGATGAGGGTGCTGGAGTGCATGACTTGGGAGAGGCTGTGGGAACTGGGCCTGTTTAGGCTGCAGAAAAGGAAAGTGAAGGGGGGATTTTATAGGAGCCTTTAACAACCTGAAGGGGGGTTCCAGGAAATATGGAGCTATATCTTCTCAGTGGTGGCAGATGACAGAACAAGGAGCAATGGTCTCAAGTTGCAGTGGGGGAGGTCTAGCTTGGATATTAGGAAAACCTTTTTCACTGGGAGGGTGGTGAAGCACTGGAATGGGTTACCCAGGAATGTGATGGAATCTCCATCCTTAGAGGTGTTTAAAGCCTGGTTTGACAAAGCCCTTGCTGGAATGATTGATTTGGGATTAGTCTTACTTTGAGCAGCAGCTTGGACTAGATACCTCCAGAGGTCGCTTCCAACCCTTATAGAATAGAATCATAGAATATTAGAGCTGGACGGGACCTCAGGAGGTCCTCCAGTCCAACCCCCTGCTCAAAGCAGGACTATCCTCAGCTAAATCATCCCAGAGAGGGTTTTGTCAAGCCTCAACTTAAAAACCTCTAAAGATGGAGATGCCACCACCTCCCTAGGTAACCCATTCCAGTGCTTCACCACCCTCCTAGTGAAAAACTTTTTCCTAATGTCCAATCTAGACCTCACCCACTGCAACTTGAGATAGTTGCTCCTTGTTCTGTCATCTGCCACCACTGAAAACAGCCTAGCTCCATCCTCCCTGGAACCCTCTTTCAGGTAGTTAAAGGCTGCTATCAAATCCCCCCTCATTCTTCTCTTCTGCAGACTAAACAGGCCTAGTTCTTTCAGCCTCTCCTCATAAGTCTTGTGCTCCAGCCCCGTAATCATTTTTGTTGTCCTCTGCTGGACTCTCTCCAACTTGTCCACATCCTTTTTGTAGAGGGGGGCCCAAAACTGGACACAGTACTCCACATGCAGCCTCACCAATGCTGAATAGAGGGGAATAATCACTTCCAGTCATCTGCTGGCAATGCTCTTACTAATGCAACCCAATGTGCCATTAGCCTTCCTGGCAACCAGGGCACACTGCTGACTCACATCCAGATTTTTATCCACTGTAATCCCCAGATCCTTTTCTGCAGAACTGCTGCCTAGCTCGTAGGTCCCCAGTCTGTAGCTGTGCATGAGATTCTTCCGTCCTAATTGCAGGACTCTGCACTTGTCCTTGTTGAACCTCACCAGATTTCTTTTGGCCAGCTGCCAGCTAGACATGAAGCCATTGATCACTACTCATTGAGCCATTTGCTCTAGCCAATTGTCTATCCATTTTATAGTCCAGTCATGCAACCCATACTTTTTTAACTTGCTGATAAGAATACTATGGGAAACCATATCAAAAGCTTTGCTAAAGTCAAGGTATATCACGTCTACCACTTTCTCCTCATCCACAGAACCAGTCACCGCTTCATAGAAAGCAATCGGGTTGTTCAGGTATTACTTTCCCTTGGTGAATCCATGATGACTATTCTTGATCACCTTCCTCCCTTCCCAGTGCCTTAAAATGGATTCCTTGAGGACCTGCTCCATGGTTTTTCCAGGGATTGAGGTGAGGCTGACTGGCCTATGTTCTCTGGATCCTCTTTCTTCCCTTTCTTGAAGATGGGCACTCTATTTGCCTTTTTCCAGTCATCAGGGACCTCCCACTGTTGCCACGAGCTTTCAAAGATAATAGCCAATGGCTCTGAAATCACATCAGCTAACTCCCTCAGCACCCTCGGGTGCATTGCATCTGGCCCCATGGACTTGTTTATATCCTATCTTTCTAAATAGTCCCGGACCTGTTCCTTCAGCACTGCGGGATGTTCACCTCCTCCCCATTTTGTGCTGCCCAGTGCAGTAGTCTGGGAGCTGACCATTTCTGTGAAGACAGAGGCAAAAAAGGCATTGAGTAACTCAGCTTTCTCCACATCCTCTGTCACTAGGTTGCCTCCTCCATTCTGTAAGGGGCCCACACTTTCCCTAATCTTCCTCTTGTTGCTAACATACCTGTAGAAACCCTTCTTGTTCCCCTTCACATCCCTTGCTAGCTGAAAATCTGATTGTGCTTTGGCCTTCCTGATTTCATTCCTGCATGTTTGAGCAGTATTTTTATAATCCTCCCTAGTCATCTGACCAAGCTTCCACTTCTTGTAAGCTTCTTTCTTGTGTTGAAGCTTATCAATGACATCTTTGTGAAGCCAAGCTGGCTATGACTCTATGAAAGCTGGGACTGAGCAATGGGAGGCAGGAGTGGAAGGGGGGTAGTAAAGGAAACATGACATGACTTGGGCTAGTATCACAGTTAATTAGGAATATGATTATGCACTGTACCTTACTGGGCTCTAACTGAGGGCAGCTCCGAGTGCAGACGAGTGACCAGACCAAGGCTTGGAAATTGCTCTTTTCCTTTTTTAAAATGATTTGGTTGAAGTAAATGCAAAAATGATGGGGCCTCTTTGCCTTTAAAAAAGAGTGAAAGCTGCTGTGCTGGAAATCTCCAGGCCCCTCTGCCACAGTTACAAAAGGGGAACCAAGCACAGGCAATCATTGAAATCCCCACTTTCCTGCACTGGTCTCTTTTCTTCCATTACACTTTGGAAAGGGTTAGGTGGTGCCACCTGGAAATAAAACTTTTGACTTTCTCCTGTGTGCAGTTCCCCACTGATTTCACGTAGCTCCATGCCATTAGCTATGGGCTGTTTTCCCTCAGCTCGACTACAGCTATCCGACGAGGTGCAGGGCCACCGCTCAGCTGTCAGCAAGCAAGGCATTAAATCTAGTTTCGCCCTCCCTTTTCCTGGACAGGTGCTTCAGGGGAGAGAACAAAGAAAGCCAGGGGCCTGTGGGCCAATCAGAGTCCGCAGGGAGAAAACAGAAACCTCTATATAAACCCCTGCTGGGCCTTGCCAAGAGAAGGGTGTGTGGGTGTAGGGAGGTTTTTGGCTGTGTTGGTGCAGAGCTAGGGATTGCTTGCAGTGTTAGGCCAGGCTGCTTCAATGCACAGTCTGATCCCCAGAGAAATAAGCAAAGAAGGCTGTCTTGCATTAGCCTTTCCTGCCTGTGGTAAGGACATGGTGCATTGGAAGAGAAGGCAGTCAGAGGCTGGGAAAGGTTGTACCTGCTAATGAAGACCCCTGGGGGGTTCCAGCAATGCACTAGGAGAGTAGCAGGGAAATCAGAGCAAGCTGTAAAAGTTTGCAATTTAATGGGCAGGCCCAGAAAGGAGAGATTGTTGGGGTTCTTTAGATGACAGGACAATCTACACTTTTCTAGCATGCTCTGTTTCCACACATGCACTCAGCAGGAAGCTAGGCCCCTCTCCCCAGACGGTGGGGGGAAAAGATGCAATAGACAAGCCAAGGGACTGGGGGTAGGTGGCCATGTCTCGCTGGGTCTATGGTTTTTGTTTTCTTGCCTTTTCCTTCTACTTTGCCTTCCTTTCTACTGCCTGCCCTTTTCCTTTCTAATCCCACTTGCTCCACGGGGGTGACTACATCAAAGGCTGTGTGAAATGATACAGAGGGATCCCTGTATAGTCTCCTTCACCCATGAAGATCTCCTCCTGCCCTGCCTTGTTTCATCCAGTGTATCTTCCCCTGCCCTCTAGCCCACACCCAGTCATTCACAGGTTGTTTCCAACTACTGCTTCAACCAGAAATTGAAAGGGTTTCCTGTGGGGGGAGGGACAGCAGCATAATGGCCTCGTTTAAAATCTCACCCCAAGAACAATGCAACCCTTCCCCATTTTAAAACCTGCTTTGTTTCTGTAGCATCTCACTTGAGATGTGCTAACCTAAACAGCCCTGTGGTAGGGTTGTACAGTGGGGTAATTGCACATGTAAGTGGTTGCTGTGTTGTCTCCTCTTGCAACGTTACTGTGACCCTCATGATATCTGGTATTTTCTCCTAAAGTCCCATCTCTCCCCAAGGCAAGTGATTAAGCAAGAAGCTCTGTTGTCATTTTTACTAGTAGCAAGTGTCTAGCCCTCTTGGTTGTGAAGAAAACTTGGATGTGTGATCCAAGAAAACCACAAGGGGGAGAGGGAACCAGAGAACCCAAAAGTAATATTTTTAAAGTTCTTGTGATTCGAGGGGCCCTGACTCGTGGTGTTTGAATGCTTGGAGGTCGCAGAGTTGCTGTGGTGCAGACTCCTAAGCCACTGCACAAATCACAAGTCCACGAAGGATAACTGATGTGGTACACCAGTAACAGAAGCAGCACAAGGGTTGTTGGGTGATTTGACTAAAGAATTAAGCTGTGTCATCTTAAAAGTACCTAAACTTGCATTAAAGTCAGTTCTTAAACTTCTCCCTGGGGTTACCCCAGTTAAAGCAGTACATTTACACAAACAGTGAATTCATCCTGCTGCTCCAACGGGAATGAAAATTTAATTTTGTCTATAAATCACTGACCTAAAACCAATCTCAGGGGTATTGCTGGCCATCACGTTCATTTAATTAATACATCTAACTATGAAGAAACAATCAGTTTCGCCCATGAGTATGTGGGTTTGGAGGAGACTAGAAGGGTTGCGGGAGCAGCAGTGGAAGATGTTTGCAAGTTCAGTGACGCATCTTCCTGCCATTTGTTAGTTTTGCAACTTGATATTTTTGTTTTAAACCTTAATTACATGTTGGATTGCAATATCTTTCAAAATCCTCAAACTGAACCTAGATCTCCTGGAATCAGCATTGTAAATCCCAGGACCTTCACCAGCTGGGAAGCACAAATTCAGCAAATTCAATAGTTGCTTATTAAGAATTCCCCTCTTGGTGAAGGGCTGGGTATACGATAGAAACAAACAGAAAACTTAAAAATGCAGGAAAGGGGGGAGAGAGACAAGGAACTGGGGTCTAATCTTGCAGTGAGTCCCAGACACTCACAGTCTTTCAGCTGGTCTCTGTGTGGATATGGGGCTGAGCTCATTGCATGAATGGAGCTTTGGAAACTGTTGAGAGGCTGCACATTCTCTTCCCCTCTGCTGCTCACCACTTTTATACAAGTTCCAAATGCTTTTCCTCAGCCTTGCCTTGATGTCTAATAGTCCTCTAGGAGATCTGCAGTGCCTTCTCTGTTCTGGTGCAGACTCCTGTGACCATGACCTCTTTTCACCTCCATGTATGCCACTGTACAATAGTGAAAATTCTCCTTACTTTCTCGTGTTCTTCGGGTGCTGGGAGGCTATAGCTAGCACATTTTGGAAAGTACTGAAATTGTGCAATGTAAGGGGCCCTATGAGCACAATGGCTTATTTTTGCTTACTTCTCTGAAACTGCTGTGGAAATATAAATGCTGCACTGTCAGAAAGTAAATACAATACTGTCACAGGGATCCCAGCCCCCCCGGGGACGAGTACTGCATTTTGCAGAAGGCCCTGGGAGCTGCTTCTGACATTTTGAATTTGCCCCTCCTGTGGTTTGAGTCCCCAAGGACAATTATAAAGCTTTGTCTATTTTTAAATATGCTTTTAGAATTGGAAACAAATGTGCCCTTGAAGAGGCTATGCAGGCAAGATGGGAAGGTGGGATTTCTCCGCTCTGGGCCCATGGCTCTGCTGCATGCTCATTTGGCACTCTGCTTATAACAGACACAAGTTACTGATGATAAGATGGAGTAGAAGCATAGCAGTATCTGGGTAGTAAGTCAGTATCTATATCCACTAATTGCAATGGCATCTTCTTAGTCCTATGATTTGTTTTCTCTTAACTGTGCAATTAACCCCTGTCACTGTCATAAACTAATATACAGCCAATGGACAAGGGCAAACTGGGATGAATATATAATGGACACGTTACACATTTCAAACCTCCTCAGAGTCACATTTTAACCATCTCGAGTAATATCTAGATGGCATGTGGCCCACTCACTTGGCCGTGGAGTACCATTTTTTGTTCAAGGTTTAGCTTGTATCACATCTTCAGTTGGTGTTCCCAAACTTCATGTCGTTCGGGTGACTGCAGTGGACCTCTGCAAAACAGGATTTTTCCATTTTGCCCACTTTTATATGTGTGGACTGTAGCCCAGGTTCAGCAAGGTACTTAAGCACATGCCTAACTTTAAGCATGATGGAAATGGGGCCACACACATATCCTAAAATACCCTGCTGAAGCGGGGTCTAAAGATGCAAAGGGAAATATGCACTGGGGAGTTGCAGTGCCTTTATGAAAGAAAAGCTCTTGGAAAGACTTTCAGCCACAGACCCCACAGTGCAAGCACTACTGCTGCTTCCAGTGACCCACAAAAAGTGCACAGTAAACAGGTGCAACATCAAACAGCCTGGTCCTTCTTTAGTTCTGATATAGCAGCACAGAGAAGGGAAGTGACTTACCTAAGGCCAGCAGCAAATCCAGGAATGGAACCCAAGTTTCCTGAGTCCCAGTCTGTTGCTCTATCCTCTAGATCGCACTGCCTCCTGGGTGGGAGGTGGCCACCTCTGTGCTCAGGGAACAGGATGCTAAAAAGGGGGATGGGAAAGGACACAGAACCTGAGAGGTCTCCCTCTCCTATGAAGTGGGACAGCACATCCTGTGGAGCAATGGACCCCAGCCTATTCGTTTTCAGCCTGACAATTGCTATAAAACAGACATTCGTTTTCATTCCCTGTTTATTTTTTGTTCTCTAATTATAAATGTTTTTTATTACCCAGTTAAGGAGTAGAAACACTACCATGTGATTTAGGGGACCAATCACACACCATGAACAAAGAAGATCAAGAAGTGGAAGAGAACAGTTTTCAAAGGTTTAAAATTATCTAGCTAAGGTATTTTATATAAGAACTTCAAGTGAGAAATATTAAGTGGTTGGAAGTTAAAGTTAGAAAAATTCAGAGGGGAAATAACCGTGTGAGTCATTAATCACTGGAGCAACTGATGTAAGCATGTGATGGATTCTCCATCATGTGAAGAGTTTAAATCAAGACTGGATGTCTTTGTAAGAGATATCATTTGATTCAACCCAAGTTCTGGACTTGTTACAAGAATCACAGGGTGAAATTCTCTGGCCTGTGTCATGCATGAAGTCAAAATATATGATCATGTGGTCCCATCTGGCATTAAAATATATGAATTTCTAACTCATAGAATCATAGAATATTAGAGTTGGAAGGGACCTCAGGAGGTATCTAGTCCAACCCCCTGCTCAAAGCAGGACTAACCTCAGCTAAATCATCCTGGCAAGGGTTTTGTCAAGCCACAGCTTAAAAACTTCTTAAGCTGGAGATTCCACCCCCACCCTAGGTAACCCATTCCAGTGCTTCACCACCCTCCTAGTGAAAAACTTTTTTTTAATGTCCAACCTAGACCTCCCCCACTGCAACTTGAGACCATTGCTCCTTGTTCTGTCTTCTTCCACCACTGAAAACAGCCTATCTCAGGGGTGGGCAAACTACGGCACGCGGGCCATATATGGCCCATTTGAGCTTTTCATCAGGCCCTCCAGCTGGGCCTGGCCAGAGCGCAGTGCCGCTCCCCCTCCCAGTCCCACCCATTCCCCCCTCCCTTCTCCCACCATATGAGCCCAGCAGCACCACCCTATGGGCACAGCAGTACTCTGGCTGGAGCACGGCAGCTGCTCCCCCCTCCCAGCGCCACCACTCCCCCTCTCCCACCACGTGGCCCACCATACAATTTCATACCCAGATGTGGCCGTCAGGCCAAAAAGTTTGCCCACCTCTGGCCTAGCTCCATCCTTCCTGGAACCCCCTTTCAGGTAGTTAAAGGCTGCTATCAAATCCCCCCTCATTCTTCTCTTCTGCAGACTAAACAAGCCTAGTTCTTTCAGCCTCTCCTCATCAGTCTTGTGCTTCAGCCCTTAATCATTTTTGTTGCCCTTTGCTGGACTCTCTCCAGCTTGTCCACATCCTTTTTTTAGTGGGGGGCGCAAAACTGGACACAATACTCCAAATGCAGCTTCACCAATGCCGAATAGAGGGGAATAATCACTTCCCACCTGGCATATATTTCAGTAGGCACGCCACCTAAAAACTTTCCAAAACCTTGACACACAAAGGTACTTTTCTTTCACTTTCTGCCAATTTTATATCAAAAACATCCAGAAAAGGCTTTATTCCACGTTGCCACTCACAATATAACTATAGCAATGCCTGTTTCAAAGAGGGCACAGGAAAAGGATGGAGGGGGTGCTCGTTTGCTAGAGTAGCATGGTGTCCAAAGCTAGCAGATGTGTCTTGACAGTGATTGGGGAATTGTGAAGGCCATTGGATGCTCACATCATTTATTTAAAGGAGGTTTTTTCATATTTTGAGGAAAAATTAGTTCAGGGAGATCAATAGGAACAGCAGGCAACCAGCACTTTAGGAAAACCAGTCACAGGTACCTAAACCTAAATGTAGGTGCCTACTTTCCAATGCACTTGTGCAAAATTAGGATCCTGGCTTCTTAAGAGTTTCTCTGCTTATCCCCTAGCTGAAGACCTAATCCTCTCTTTGTCACATAGTTGCTGGCTGCCAGAATTGCTCAGGCAGTGATTACAATGTGATCTGTGCAAGAGGGAATGGATGTATCCTCACTGATCAAAGGTCCTACTTATGCCCAAATGCCCTCACAAATAAATAGTGAAAGGCACATAGTGAAACTGTACTGTACATGGCAGAAACGCTTCTGGAGGGCCTGGCTCTCGACTTGCTACACAGTTTGTAGGCCGGGATGAATCCACTACCATGAAACTAGGATAAAGGAGTTGAGAATCAGATACAGAATGTTTCCTAGTGCCATATCTAAGGATAGGCAGTTCTTTAAGTTACAGTTAAGACTCCTCTGACAAGACATATAGTATTGTAAATACCTGTAATGAAAACAATGTAAGTCAACACTTTCAGTCCAGGAACAAATAACCATTTAAACTTCCAGAGATGATAGACTGAGACTTAGGGCTCACAGACTGTTCCTCGTGTCCTTCTTTTTGTCATTTGGGAGTTTAAAAATATTAATCAGTGAAAGCAGCATGAGATTTGACTTTTACCTCATTTGTGCTTATTTTAATTAATAATAATGCCCCCTTTGAAAAAATATACATTGATTGCTATTAAAAACTTCACAAATGCAACTTGCAAGTAATTACCAGTGCCCTGGTATTCTCAACACTCACTTTAGGGAAATATGGCAATAATGTTAATTAGGTAAAAGGCCAAATAATAATAGTTTTACTGGTGACTGCTGCATACAAATATTGTGTTAAAAATAAAAATCAGATGCCATTGTGCTCACTTGGAAAATTAATTATTTAGACACACAAGGAGGTCAGACTCAGCTTAAGAATTAGCATATACTAGTTATCCTGGGTGAGTAGCGTATATGGGTTGGCTGCTCTTGTATTAATTTAGATATATTTTAGGGGCTCAAAGATGTTAACATATCCCAGAAATTATTCAACATTAAAAAGGTTCTGTGTTTGGTATACAGACATCTCAGATTGCTTAGTTCCTGGAAACACACCATCATTTTATTTTAATTTTTTTTTAAATTAAAGATACAGAGAAGAGGGACAGCTAGTTAAAGCATTTTAACTCTAAAGTATTAAGTAAGCCTTTCATTGTAACAACATCCCTTTCTCTCCTTCTCTGTACCTGGAGGGAGTTTCAGAAGGAAAAAACGCCTTGTCTGACAGTCTCTTAGATGGTATCAAAGATGGTAAAAAGTGCCTTTTTGGGGCAAAAGAGATGTTGGCCAAGATGGGCTGATGTTAAAGTCCTGTTTCATCTCAGGTGGTGTCTGGTATCCTCTTGGAACTGGCAGAGGCAGTGATGTTATCTGTGTCCCTCTCTCTGGCTGTTTCTGGTCTGGACATCCCTGACAATTAGGACAAAGAAGGCCCGGAGTCTCAGGAGATGGCAGGGATGGCAGCCATAGTGGTGAAGCTTGCTTCAGTTGTTCTACATTTCTCCCCCAAAGTCCCTTCATTCTGGACCCCTAAAGAGAGTGATGGGTGGAATAGTCCTTCCCTTCATTACTTTGTCTACCATTTAGACCTAATATCTGAAACAACAATTTTAGTTCATTTAATTTTGGGACCCACCTTTCTTGTTTGCCAGGCATGTTCGTAACACACTCCTTGAGTTAGGAGTGCCCGTAGACCTTTTTGTTAGACTAATTCCATTTTTCTCTCTCCTTTTCTTACCTTTTCCCCTCAACCTCTGTTGTGGGAGGCCCTTCTGATCCTGTGTGAACTGTCACAAACGTTTTACAGCTGAAGTCACAGCAGGGTAAATGTGCAAGCCCCAATGTCATGTCAGAGCCCGTGTGGTGCCAGTCTTTTCAGTAGCAGCCAATGAGCTGGACCCTCAGCAGAATGCAGCCTGTAGATCCACACGTCTGACATTGACATTGTCCTTTCTGCGTCACAGCAGACGAAGCCTAGGAAATCCCTGGTCCCCTCTCTAGAAAGGAAAGAGTGCACCAGTCAACCCACCTCCCCGTTGCTTTTACCGGGCACCCTATCTGCTGTTACACTGCGTGCATGCCGGGACACTAAACTGCATTTATGGAGAGCTGAAAGAAACACCCGGCAGAATGAGCCCTTCTGCGCAAGTGGCTTGTAGAGATACTTAGCTTGGAGATACCCAATACACTGGGTTCAGACAGCCTGAGAAAGGGCAGGCAGAAAAGAAGGGGTAGGGTGAAATCCTCCCTCTGACATTGCTTTTACCCTTTTGTTGCCACTGGCTGGTGGTGTGACATACCTTGGGATCTTTGATCCCTGAGAACCCTTACCACAAGAAGCCATAGCTCCCATGGGACAGTGGGAGGGAGTAGTCCCAGCTGGAAACAAGTCAATTCCCCTTCCCTTTGCATATGAGAGCTTCCCTACAGACATGCATTTACTGCTGGTTCAAGGGAGCAGGGAGCAGAAAATGTATCCCACACCTGTAGCCCAGTACAACCAGCTACCCCACTCTGAGCCAAGATGGAGTTCCGGCAGCCTGTCTCATTCCTCCCCATGTGACACTGCCCACCTGCCAAACAGTGGGAGAGGAAGACAACAAAGGGACATGGGGGCCAGAGCGGAGTCACAACAGGGCAGGGCTGCCACAGTTTGTTTGTTAGCACTAGTGGGAATCCCCATCACTGGAAGTTTTTAAGAACAGGTTGAACAAAGGCGTAAGACTGACGGCCTAGGTTTACTTGATCCTGCCTCAGTGCAGGGGCTGAACTAGATGACTTCTTGGAGTCCATTCCAGCCCTACATTTCCATGATGCTATGATCTAATAGAGCCCTTTGGGAAATTCTGACAAAAGGATATTTTAATGAAAAACGGAATCCATGTTTTTCAAACATCTTTTTGCTGGCCTCACCCCTGCCCCACCCCTTCATCCCACACACTGGATAGGTTGAAGAACCCCTCAAAGCACCACAGAAGCAGATGAGAGTTCAAAGGAAGGGCTCATAAGCTCCTCCGGCAATAATCTACGGCCTCTTTCCACATCAGTTACTGGAGCGCTCAGCATATGATTGCATGGCTCCAGGACATTCTTTCCAGGGCAGCTATTGGCCAAGTGCAGGGTTGTTTCTGGGGGCCTGGTGAAAAGCCGAGCTCAGGAAGTTATCACTGAGCTTCATTTGTCTTGAAAGAGAGAGTGATGCTATGAATACAGGTGTAGGACAATATGGCAACTTCTTCCAGACTATCCCCACTATCCTGGGAACCCAGGACTTTTAAAAAGTAAACATGGAGTAAAACCTCAGTTTACCTTGATCAGGCCAGGGTGCCTCCTGCACTGGGTGAACTCAGTTGTCATGAGTGTGTGCAACCATGGAGAAAAATCCAGTGGATCCACTGAGAAAAGAGGCAAATGGCTGGCTCCAAGCACTTACCAAATTTTGCAACATTTGCAATTTTGCAAGACTAAAGGGTCTCACATTAGTCTTTGCTCTGCTGCAGCCAAGGGTACTCCCATCCCTCACCCACAACTGCCACTATCATTCACTTCCTGAACAGAACAGAGGTGCAGTAGTGTCCTTGTGCCTGGGTTAGCTAGGAGGATATGAGGCAAACAGCCTTTTGGGAATCCCTTTGATATATCACAGGCTTTCTCAGCTTATAGGCTCTCATGGGCGGCCAGTACTAAATGATGATCTTTCCAAAAAGGGAAGCGCACAAAATAAAATCATTAGCTAATGTGTATTGGAATAGCTGCATTGACTTTAATGGAGTGAGGCCAATTTGCGCCAGCTGGAACTTAGCCCACCAATTTCAGTAAAGCTCTGCCAAGTTATACCAGCAGAATATCTAGCTCATACCGTTTTTTTCCTGAAAATCCTTAAAAGAAAAAAAGGACACAAAAGCCTGTTGCCTGGCTAAAAGACAGGTTCCTACCATGGAGATTGAGGAAATTACAGCCTGTGTGGTCTTCTCTAAGACCTCAAGTTAGTACTCAGCCTCATTACTGGTGTGCTTAATTAGTACAAACATAATCTTTGCCTTGTTTTTTATAGAGAACATTTAATTCTAACACAATGCCATTTTTATAAAAATACTCTACATTTAAACTGAGCATTGAAGTTGGTTTCTTATTCAGGATGATTCTCTGATAAGCTTGAAGAATTAAAAGGTAGCAATCATATCAAGTTCTTCCAGGTATAATCAAAGAAAGTCAGCTGGTCTAATTGACAATTTTGGAAAAGATTAATTTAGTGCTTGACAAAGGTGAAAGATGGCTAGTACTAGAATCTGAAGACTGTTATTTATGAATGTGCCAGACATAGTGTGGGCAGAAATAGCAGGGGACTCAAATTCTCCTGATGCTCTATCTTAATACAACCTGAATGGACTCTTGAGACAGAATTCAGACCGAGTCTCATTTTGTCTTGAACCTCTCTGAAATACAGAATGACAATCGTTGCACATTTTGCTGAGATGAGGGACAGCTTGGGAATAAGAAAGTCAGTGGAATATTAAAAATGCTGAAGTCCATCACTTTCATTTGACTGATCAGGAGGGTGTAGAGGTGAAAGTCCAGTATCCAAAGAGAAACGTATTGAAAAGATATATTACCTTGCTGTCTTGCAAAGATGACCAATGCTTGTAAATGAAGTATAAAATCAAGGGAGAACATTTTGCACAATTAGTCAAAGGTTTCTGGCCATGAGTGAAAAAGATATTGATTTTCACACTGGAAATAGCACACTTATAGAGTCTTCATCAAAATGGAATTTAAATAATAAAAATCATAGGATGGTGAGACGTAAAACAGTTCTTAAAACAATAGAAGAAATTACTTTAGCTCAAACATGAACCAAACCACATCCCTCTCCTAAGGTTCACCTCGGGCTGGATAAATGACCTATGTCTCTGTAACAGGTCAGCCAGTCTGCACTGCTGCCACACACTAGAGATATCATGAGGTCTGGCGATGTAGCCTGGCTGACTTTCATTTTTAGATCTCCTGCACTCCAGGTCTTCTCTGGGATCAGTGTTATGCAGAACGTAACCTTGCACCTCTGACCCAGAAAAGCCTGGGAGCATGCACAATGTGAAGACATCAGCCAGCTCAGCAGAGTCTGTCAAACCTCCAGCAAGACACACTGGAAGAGAACAACCTCCAGGTCCAGGCTGTGGGCATTTGAAGGTGAGGGTCAGGGAGTTGGGGTTAGTAGTGCAGGTCTGGGATAATGTGAAGGAGATCTGGTAAGCAGAACTGATGGGGGGAGGAAGTGTATGTCTGGGAAGTGGGGCGTGTGTGTGGAAGAGGGACATGAGGAAGAGTTGTTTGGATAACCTGTAGGCAAACCTCCAAATTTTGTGGTTTTTTTCTCCGGTATGAACAGTAAATTCTCCTCTCAGTGACCAGGAGGCCTTGGGTATCTGTCATTCCTTGAAAAGTCTGGGTGTAAAAAATTAGTACAGACAAAAGCTGATGGAATACAGCAAAGATTGTGCTCCTAAATTGTCTTTGGGAGTCAGTGCAGCTGCTGCACCCAGTTTTCTCCTTTCTAGCCTCTGTCTGCAAACATTCAAACAAGCATGCTTTGATTCCTGGAAATGTTTAGGGAATGTCTCTTTCCCATGAGTAACCTGTAGTCACATGTGAGAGAGATTGTTCAGTCATAAACTAGAGTGATCTCTGTTATTCAGTGTGTGCAATATGCTAATCACCATGTATTTGGTATTTCTTGTTCGTATCTTTCAGAAAGCAGAAATAACATCATATGACTGAGGTGACCAATCACACACCATGAATAATGAATAGCAAACTATTAAAATGAACTGCTTACAGATACTTCCTAGACTGACATTAGTTGTCTTAAAGTGTTCAGCAAATGTTGGTAAAAAACCAAGACATTCACAGGTGTTGGGACCTCCTAGGGAATGATTCACAAATGGACATGAAAGACCACATTTACCCAATGATCTATTTGCTGCTCACCGTGCAACCAGCTGTATAAAATGTGTTCAGCAAAGGGAGCAGCCACCACAACACTGAAGCAAGAGAAGAACTAGACATCTGTCGTAAATTTGTTTCCACAGACTTCTCCTTGGTGAGTGTGAATCTCATGTCTTTGGTGGGGGGTTCCAGGTCTTGAGGCCTTTGTTCCACTTCCATGAATCCTTGCAGGAATAATGACATTTCTAATCTTACTTTGAGTATTTCAGTTTTTATGTTAGGAGCCATTCCCTCCAGCTCATTTAATGAGGTGTATTTCCTCAGATAGAGCTACCTGGGTCCCCTCCTTGGCAAGTGTCAGGATGGCTGTGTCCTCTGTAGAACAGTGCAGTGTTTAACGCTTTTGCACTGAAGTGTTCTGCCTTCAGTTGAGTCTACCAAGATGTCTCATAGCTGCTTTTCACTCTCACTATAATACTACTAAATATAATAGACAAAAAGTACGTTTTGGCTCAGGAATTTTTCAGTTTGCTGTCAGTTCTGACAAATCAGAAAAAAAATATTGTGAACCAAAAATAAAATTTTTCAAAACTTTTAGGAAATTGAAAAGTAGAAAAAAATAGTTATTTCATGTTGAACAAAATATTTCTTTTTGATTCGGAGCTTTTAAATTAAAGAAAAATCAACTTGAAGGAAATTTCAGAATGCAAAGTCATTTCAAATGGAAAAATCAAAACGCTTCTATATCTTTTTGGCTGGTTGATTGCTTGTTGGTTTTGTTGTTTTACACAACCAGCTCAGCAGAACTGCCATGAATTAGCAAAATGATTTCGTGTTGCTGAATCTGCATTTTTCACTGGAAAAGAAAATAGACGAAATATTTCACCCAGCTCTAATTAGAGGATGTGAAAAATGGACCTCATCTAATCTTTGTTCATTTTGTACAAGAACCTATGGTCCAACTGGCAGGCTGTTGAGACTCTTGTCAATGCATTGTTGACACACTGTCACTGTAGTATCAAAGTTACAACTGGTTAGAAAAACTGTAATGATTTTTCACACACCAACCCAACAAAAATAGAAACTCTTGAAACCTATTTCATTCTTTTTGTGAACATTTTTCTATTTCTACCCCCCCTCCTTTTTTTCTTCTTTTTCCATTTTTCTATTGAAGGGTGAAATCGAAGGAGAAATGGGGAGAGATGAATAAAGGACGTATGGGGCCCAGTGTTCTGAGTCAAAGGAGAAATGGGGGGAGATGAATAAAGGACGTATGGGGCCCAGTGTTCTGAGTCAAGTACACAGCAGGGTGGCGAGATGAAGCAATGGCAGACAAACCTCGCAATAGAAGGTGAGAACATAACTCCTACTAGCACCTCAGAATGCTTCCCATGTGCTACCAGCAGCACGACTGGCTGGCTGAGGCTGAGATGGGGTGAGCCGTTTATTGTACATGTGCTCATCTCTGTTATGCACAGGGACATCTGAAAATTGGCTTTGTATGCATCTGTTGAGAACGTCCACAATGTCTCACAGTCTCCCTGTAGCAGCATGACAACCACTTCTCACAAGCCTCCCTTCTGGTTGGGTGTGTCTGCACACTTTAACCAGTCCAAAGAGTCCATAGACCTTGGTATGGGGCTCTGCCCCAGTGCTTCCTCTCAGGAGACTCTTCATCCATCCTGGGCCTTTCTGGCCCCAGCTGTTCTATCTTCAGTTCCAGTAGCCAGCCAGGAGCCCTCCCTCTCTCTCCTCCAGTCCCTGCCAGCAACCATGCTGTCTTTCTGCTGCTCTTTCACCCAGCTAGGAATGCCATCCACACTCCTTCATGGGGCATGGGTCACTTGCTGATCGATTCTCTGTACCTTGAAGTTTTTAAACCATGATGTGAGGACTTCAATAACTCAGTCATAGGTTAAGGGTCTATTACAGGAGTGGGTGGGTGAGGTTCTGTGGCCCACGTTGTGCAAGAAGTCAGACTAGATGATCATATTGGTCCCCTCTGACCTTAAAGTCTGTGAGCTCCAGGAAGCCACATAATGACTCTAGTACAGCGGCTGCTTTTATATGGCCCTGCTGGGCCCTGATTGGCTGCTCCCTGCAGCCTCTCTTATTGGTTGTTTTCCCACAACCACTCCAGGCCACTTGGAGGACTTCTCTTCTGTTCCTGTCTAGGTGTGGTAGGATCCTGAGGCCAGCAAAGGCCTAGTCTACCCCGTGACACTCCCTTACATTATTAAGAGAGGACACAGACTGGTCACTGTAAGGTGGCCAGATCTCTGAAACAGCTGCCCATCCTAACCCTCTGAACCTAACCACTGAAATCCAGTGTAAAACAATTCCACCCAGCTCTGACAGAGTTTGTGGTAGGGCAGCAGCCCCTCTTCGTTGGCTGTGTTAAAAGCTGTGGATTGATCTGGCAGGGTTAGCATGGATGTTTGCATTCTGTCTCTGGTTAGATGGTGACTGCATGCCAGGGTTATCGGCACTGTTTCGGTATGATATCCCAGTCTGAGACTTGATTGGGAATGGCAGAGACTTAATATTGTTTGAGGTCAGCTTCCAGCTAATTTCCTGGTAACCCTAAAGGGCAAAGTGCTGTATCTGAAAGGAGTAGGCAATAGCTATTAAGCACAATTCTAACATTATTCTTTTAGCAGTCACGTACACTCTTTTCAACGCTCTGTTTTACTTGACTACTATGCAAATATAAAATAATCTATTTAACATCAGTTTATTTAGTATGCTGTGTTACTTTCCGATTGCAAATCACACTCTGTATTCTACAGATTGGGACAAGTATGACCTCCTTTAGCACTTTGTGACAAGGTGACATCGTGTGATATATCTGAGCTATATTCTATTCTTGTTTCACATGTGGAGCTTTTCATTTAAATCAGTGGCATTTCTGTGCAAAGGTTAAAAGCTGTCTCCATCATTGATCCCAATGAATACCATGAGCCCTGCTTTTTGGGAGGAAATGCAAATATTTATTTAATCTACTTTGTGTCCGTGGTCATCCAGTGTGCTTGCAGGCAAGATACTGGTCAACACAACAGCAGATGCGCTGTTGGAATGCACTTAGTATTTTGTAGCAGTCAACAGTTATTGACACAGTTATTAACACAGAACATTTTACTGGTAAGATCTATTCATAATCTTTTAATATTGCCCTAACTGGTTCTCTTAACCAGTTCCAATAGGGCTACCATATTAGAAAATAGTGGTAAGTACCAAATTATTCCCCCAGGCGCCATTGATTTTGTGCGTATTTGATATATTTTGAACGAGGAGTAGTGTGACGCTGGCTGGATTGGGGGGAGGGGCGCTTTCATTATACTACTTAACACCAATATGTCAAAATCATAATAATTCATGTAAGATGTGCCATGCCAGGTACCGTTAGAAAGGCTGTAATGTGCTAAGTAAGATGATGATGTTTATGTCCACGTGTTGTGTATGTAATGGAAGTTATGGATAGGGTTGCTATATCTGTATTTCAAATTGTGCTGTATCTGGGCCACACCCCAGACAGGACGGCTGCAGCAATAGCCTGCTTAATGGCCTGTTAAGAAAGTCACAGATACAGGGGGCCTGGGGAAGAAGCCAGGGATGTACCTGATGAGTCACCAGGACTTACTCATGTGACTCTGCACTCCATCTTATTCCTGTAAAATTCCACAAGCAGCATGGCAAAGGCCAAAGGACATAAAAGGCAGCTGCACCACACTCATTTTGTCTTCAGTCTCCAGTCTACCTCTGGATCAACTCATCTACAACTGAACTGAAGCAGTGAAAGGACTAAGTCCCATCCAGGCACTGGATGTACACCAGGGGGACTATACAAGCCTGCAAACTCCTCAGTTCTGTTAGAAACCTGATGTATATGGACTTTCAAATTAATTGTATGTGTCTGATTGCTTTAATCATTTAACATTTCTTTTACAGTTTGTTTCTTTCTTTTTATAATAAACCTTTAGTTTTAGTTACTAAAGGATTGGCTGGCAGTGTGGTATTTTGAGTAAGATCTAAACTTATATTGATTTGGTGCTGTGGCTGATCCTTTGGGGTCAGGAGAACCACTTTAGTAAAGAGCATAGAATTTTAAATAACTGGTCTCTTTACTGGGCCTACTGGCTGATTGGGAGCCAGAGACTGAAATGCAGTAAAGGGGGCTTTGTATATTTTTATTTTGGCTTCTTGATAACCAGTGTGGGGAATAAGAAGCACTGTTTGTGGCTGTTTGGGAAGTCTGACTTCAGTGTCACTCACCAGTGCTGAGAGAATCTGCTCTTCTTTTGCAGCCTGCCATGATCTTGGCATTTTCAGGTGGCTGTCCTAAGCGTGGATGGGTCACAAGTAGTTCAGTGGTTGTTAATTTATTTGTTAATAATTGTTGTTAGTCTATTAATTTGTTTGGTGTCTAGTTTTTCCATCCCATTGTCAATGATTCTGTTCCTTATGTTTTACGTTCTCATTAAAGTTATGTTTTCTAGGTGAATTTTCCAATGATTTTTGGTTTATCTAAATTTCTCTAAATGTAAATGTTCTGTAGTCTAACCTCAGAGATAAATGGAGAGGAGACAAGGAGACACCCAAATAGACACAAGTTCATAGTGGAATTTGTGAATAGGGACTCAACCCTCATTGAGCATAAAACTAATTGTTGATATGTGACTATTTCTGGGTTGTATGTAGGTGCATGTTACTTTGCTTCTTTGACTGTTTCTCCACAGAGACATGGTGGAGCGATGTATTTGTCCAAACTTTTTGTTTTCACTTTTCAAGGATATTAAGACCTTGATTTTTTTCTCTGGCATGTTCATTTATATGCTTGCTTGCAACACTTTTCTGTCTTCCAACCAAATAGGCATCATGAATATAGGTGTCACCAGGAGTAAGAAAAACTTTAAGTCTGCAACACCACACATGATACGCTCATTTATTTAAGTTTTTCATTCATCATTTCTATTTATTTGCAGACTTGAAAGTATTTTTAAGATACTAGCTATAGGAAGGGGAGGAAATTGGGAAATGAAACAGTGCCTAGTCTAACACAGATATTTGTTAAGTTGGACCACAGATCTGGAATATTACTGTTTTGTAAATGATTATAGATTCATAGAAATGTAGGGCTCGCAAGGACCTCAAGAGGTCATCAAGTCCATCCACCCTGTACATAGGAGTAAGAGGGAAAAAAAGAAGATATGAAGGAGTAGCACTTTGTCAGTTATATTCACAATGTAAGTGAGCTACAATTCAACTACAAACAGTGTGGTGGTAAAATTCCTTGGGCAATGTTATCAAGTGTCTACAACTCCTGATCTTATCACAAATCTCACAATATCTGATGTCTTTCATAGGGTCCCAGCTCCTGGAGGCAAGTGATTTTGGGAGAATCTCAGCTTTCCCTTTCAAATGAAGTAAGTTACTCTACCTTGTGTTCATGGAGAAAAGCTTGACAATGTGTGAACCCCAGGACTCAGAACCAGAAGGCATTTTTATTACTTTAAAAAACTCATAATGTTAGAGCTTGACAGTGCCTTAATCATGTTTTGAATGTTTTCAGTCAGCAATAATGTGTTACAAACCATGAAAACCAGAGGAAGAACAAGCATGGGCATTTCCTAAAGACCATAAAAAAAGGAGATGCTCAAGAGTAAAACAATCCTGCACTCTCTCCAACACACACAGCCAGGCATGGGGAGGCAGGAATGGATCTCAATAGGAGAAACACAGGGAATCTGGGGACCAGTGAGACCTAGCTACTTGAATTTAGCAGAAGACCAATGGAAGGGGATCCCTGTGGTCTAGCTAGAAAAGGAAGTATACACCACACCGCTTTCAATTAAAAGAACGATGAGAGACATTCAATATCTTTGCCATTTGTGGTAGAAAGTGGAGCTTTTCAAACTCAAAGTACTGTGCATTCAATATTTTTTTAAAAGATCATTCCAAGTGGATTGAACATCTTGACTTTTTTCCCTCTCTGTCAGACTAACCAAGTTTGGCCAGGTTTATTTCCTAAGATGGTAATTTGCAGATCTGAAATGGAAGCTGTTCCAGAAGAGCTGAATGACTTTTTGGAAGTATCCGTAATATGTGATTTCTCACAGTTATGATTATTAATTATTTAGGGTAAAACTTGCCAGGTGCTTTCCTGACAGACAAGAGAGAATAGGAGCCTCACTGCTGAGGTCAGAAAAGTGTTACCATGCGTAGGGGTAGCCTAGAAAAGGACATGGACATACTGATGTGAGAAACTGAGGGACAGATGGTTAGAGTGGGAGCAGATAATGAAATAACCTGAAAAATCTCTAAGTGCTCCTGTTGAGCAGAAAAGGTGGGGCAAGTGTTAGAAAAAAGAGCATGTTGCCTGCATGTAGATTTAATTCATATTTTCTGACTGATTATGATTTCTTCCATATCTGGTTCCTAATGAATTGACATTGCAGATGGGGGGACTAATCAATACGAGTATTTTGACAAGGATGGAGAATCTGGTCTTGTTTCTTTTACTAGATGAGAAGTTAGGGGTACAATTCCCTTGGTTCATTTAAATGCTTGTAGTGGTTGGCATAAAACTCAGTCCAGCTTTGAAATGTGATATGTGCACTTTTAAAAATGTTGCTGTTGATTCAACCCCATCAAATGCCCTTTTGTCCCTCAGCACAATTCCTAACAATCACAATGATTTACTGACTCACCTATTTTCTGAGTGGACATGGCATCATGTGTAAAGGACTAAAACTTAGTTGTCGTAACTTGGGGCCTTAAACTAGGTGAATAATTCAGCAAACACTTACTCCTTCCCCCAAATTTGGAGATGTAGTGCTGTGAAACCTGTATTAACTAACAGGTAGCTTCCTATTTCAGAAACCCACATGGAAGCTCTTCTTAACTTCTAAATATTACCTCCTCTTGGGTATCTGAATTTTGCTGATCCTTTGAGTGGTCATTTAACACAGGCATCACTTTATCAACTCTTGGAAATGTTCTGAAGAAAATTATTTGAGATTTGTTTACTGTTTTTCCCCCTAGGGTCAATTCTTACATTGCTTGCTCAGTTTGTCTATGGGATAATGGAGCATCCAGACTACTAAAGTGTTCCTGGGAGTGAGGTTATTAAAAAAAGGTTTCCACAAAGCTGAACAAAGTCTGCTTGACCACATTTTTTAGGGCTGCAAGGGAAGAAAGTGCCTTTACAGCTATTCCTCTGCTAAATAAAAACATAATGAAAGCATAGGAATACGCTCAATGGAACGAAACAAAAGCCAAGTTTTTCAAAAGTGACCAGTGATTTTGGTAGCTTCAACTTTTAGGTTATCAACCTGAGACACCTTAAAGGGGGCTGATTTTCAGAAGGTTAACGTTCAGCTCTTTTAAAGGATATTCATTCCTGAGACAAGAAGTATTTGAATCTTGACCTAGAGGTCCCTCGGGGAAGCCCTGTAGAGAACAGAGTCAGATAGTAAACACAGCAGAGCCCTTTTGTTGGGCATACAGCTATGACCACTTATGAGTCTAGCATAATGGTAGAAAAGGTTAGGAGAAAAGATATGTGTTCTGTTCAGAAGCAGAAGGCAGTTAAAGACCTGTTCTAGCTGACAGTACTTAAAGACCTTCAGGAAGGATGTATTTAATCTTACAATGTCTTCCTGTGGAATATCTCTCACCCAGCTTTGAGAACAGTGTTGCTTAAAGTGCACTAGGGAACTTTTTGAGCATGACAGTTGGGGCCACATGGACACTTAGTGCAGGATAGATTTACATCCCAGCCTGACACGAACTAAGCGTTTGTGTAGACAAGACCAAAAAGACAGCCTTTGCTCTCCATTCACACAGGTAAAACTCTAATCTAGGTTCTCATCATCTTGTGTCTGGGCTACTGCAACTTTTTCCTTTCCAGCCTTGATGCATCCCATCTTACGCTACTTATTTCCATTCAGAATTATGCTGCAAATATGATTACCTGGCTCATTTCTTTGACCATGTCAACCTCTGTTGGCATTCCTCCACTGACTCTACTTTCTCCTTCACAACAAGAGCTGGCTAACGGTCTTTGCTTTCAAGGCCCTTCCCAGCCTGTCCCTATGCCACCTATCAGCTCTCCTATTCTATTGAGATGTAAATTCCCAGCTCCCCTCCCAGTGGTGCTAGACTTCCTTAGTGCACTTGTTACATTTTCATACAAGCACTTTGACACTTTCATGCATCCAAGTTAACATCTGCTAAGCCACCTCACTGTCCTTCCTGAAATCCCACTCTCTGTGGAAACTTGCCAATGGTTAGGCACCTGATAAGCTGTAACCACCACTTTTCATGCTGACCATCTGGTCACTGTCTTCTCGTACTTCCTCATTTGTTGGTTGCGTCAACCTGTTGCTTCTTGTATGTATGTAACTTTGACTTTGTATGTAAGCTCTTCGGGACAAGGACCATAACTTTGTTATTCATTTGTTCAGCACCTAGCACAGCAAGGCCCTAATCCATCATGGGGCACAACTGTAACACAAATCATTATTAAAGCCCAGCAGATATTTTAAAAAAGCTTTTCAAGTCACAAGGAAGAAGTTTCCCAGGGACTGCCAAAGACATCTGCACTAAGCCAGGCATGGGCAGTGATCTGTAGCATTGAACGTTTTGCATAAATGTCCTTGGGTTTGGGTCTATATCAAAGAACCTGTCCAAAAAGCACAGGCTATGCTTGCTCAGAGGGCAATTCCTACAAAAAGCTTTCCTTTTCCATGACATACTGGGACCCTTGATTGTTTGCAGTTTGTTCTTTTTATTTATTTTTTTTCTGTTGAAAAACTTATCTGGCTTTCTGGACACATCTGGCATTTTATTAAATTCAGTCATAAGATTTTACCTCTTTCTGTCAAGTCTCCCTTGACATGTCTCAGGTAGTCTAATCACACCTGACCTGACATCTGACCATTTCTCTGAAGTTTATGTGCTGCAATAACCAGGGAAAGAAAAATCAGATTGATAAACATCTCAGTATTATGATAATGTGATTTAGTCTCTCTATAAAATTCCTTCTAGCTTTTGGCATCTCTATTAGCCAAATACAACTTTTCAGAAGTTAAAAACATCTTTAAAATGTTTTAGAAGGTCCTCAACCCTGATATGTGCAAAATAATTCTAAAGTAGGCAGAAGGAAATTCTAGGAGCTCAGTGGTGCCTCCCAAGCAATGCCTTTAGGGGCAATGAAGCTCACTTTTTTCTCAGCCTGGTGCAGATGGGAATGGAGTCATGGGTTCTCAGGAAAGCGTAGAGACTCTCACTGTGCCTGGCTTTCTGCACAGTCCCCCATTGCATGCCCAGACAGAGACAGAGACTCACAGCCAGACACACACACATTCGCTATTTCCATTTCTTTCTTTTCTGTTTTGTTTGCTTGTCCTCACTCCCTGCCTGAACAGATTTCTCTACTCCTTCCCACTCTATCTGTTGGTCCCTTCTTCACATTTTGAGCACCTAGGCATAAATTCTGTTTTCAGCATCATCCAGAGTGTAACAGCAATTTCTTCTGTAGAATGTGTCTTTGACAGAGCATCCCTACTCATCCCAGAGCAGCTGGTAGCTTGAATGTTGTAGTCCATGCAGTTCAGCAGGCATGGGTAGATGGCAGAGGATGCTCCAGTATCCTTAAGAAGGGGATGGGTGAGTGTCACAACTAGGAGTAGGAATGGGGATGGGGAGGGGCCTGAAAGCCATATGGGGAGGAGTCTCCCTGACCTCATAGTCAGGACCATAAGAGTTTGGCATGTATTTCATCATTCTTCTAGGCTTTGGGATCTTGATCTTAAGATCTTAATCTTCAATTAAGCTACATCAATGTACCACAGATGAGGATCTGGCCCACTCTGGTAGGACCTTGAGATGATTTTGGTATTTCCACTGGATGATAACAATGGAATTTGGTGAGATTTTAAATGGCTAAATTGATTATTCTCCCCAGATAGAAATCAGAGACATATTTTTTGTATACTGGCTGCTTATTGGAATAATTTCCAAATACAGCTTTAATTGAGAAATTAATTCATTTGTGTAGACAAAACAGGAGACAGAAAAAAGCCCTTTCAGGTATTTGACCCTGTCTGGGCAAGCCCTAGTTACATATCACAGGGATAAAATCCAATTATTCAGCCTGTAAAGGTGTCTGTGATGATCCCCGCTTTCTACTTGGTTTTCTTTGTTGCATCTGTGAGCTTCCATGCTACGTCTGTGTGTGGATCAATCTTAGCTGAGGTTTTGGGGTTGCTATTTCTCTGAAGTAAAGGTATAACAGCCATATTCTTATGCTGTATGCCACATTTTAACAAACATGCATGATTTACTGAGGACTGTTGCACCAATCAGAGTGACCCTTGTATAATGCATTTCCCAGGTCTGGCTCGATCCTGCGAAGCCGAATGGAAATCTGGTTTGATTGTGATATATGTTAGGTGACGTAAATTCTTGGTGCAGCTCAGCAAGAACCTGGAGAATAAGGGCAACATTCACTATTCACCGACAATGAAACCTGATTGCTGTGGGCAGCAATGTCTGTTAAAGAGTGGCTGCATCTTACCAAGCAGGATGTGAGCAAAGACCTTTGCAGGGACAAATAACATTGAGACTGGATGCTGAATGCCAGGTCCTCTGCTCATGTACAGGGACACCATGACATCATCTTTCCATTCTGCTGTTACTTTGCCTGATGTTCACATCAGTACTTTTAAGAACAGTTGATGGAAGTTGATGCCCATTGGTTCCAAGGCAACTTTGAGTTGCTCGGGTTGAATATCATCTGGTCCAGCAGCACGCCATTCTGTAGCTTTTGGGTGGCCTTTTGTAGTTCCTTGAGTGAGAGAGGATCAGTGTTCATCCCTGGATCTGCAACCATGCAATTTGTCAAATCACGTACTTCTGGACAGTTGTCAACAGGTGCACGGTTGAACGCACTTTCATAATGTGTCTTCCATCTGTCTTGGAATTGGTCCATTACTGAGCTGGGAGAGTGGTCTGTTTTTGTGATGGGGATGTTAGAAGACTGTTTATGGCTGCCAGCCAGGTGCATGAAGATTGTATAGGCAGAATGCTGATTGTTGTGCTTCAGGCTGTTCTCTGCTTCATCAGCTGTGGAGCTAATGGAAATCTTATGGTCACATTTTGTCATGGCCTAGGAAAATGCCTTTCAGCCATTTACCTTCTTGGATATTTTCTCTGCTTATGTGCTTCTGCCTTTTTCCCCTCTAACATCTCAGATGTCTCTTCAGAAAGCCAGGATTTCTTGCACTATCATCTAAAGCCAATTTTTTCAGCCATGATGTGTGACACAGCTTTAAGACTACCACACCAGGTGATCTCCACATGGTCAGAAATGGTACTGTGGTTTTGTATGTGATCCTGGATGGCCAGTGTGTATTGCACAATTCCAACAGGATCCTTGGAGAGATGCTGGACATTGTAGTGCTGGTGGACATCTGACTTGCAAGGAGATGGAAAATGCAGTGAGAGTTGAGTAATACCCTAGTCAATGGTCTGAGTTTGCTGGTGCTCCTGCACTACTGAAGACCCGGGGAGATTTCACTATAGAATGATTTCTGATGAAGATGTGGTCAGTTTCCTTCATGGAACCTCCACTGTTTGAAATCTCGGTCTAGTGATGGTTGGTAAAATGCCTAAACCAAAAGACCATGATAGATAACTCCTCAGCAGCACACAATGTGAAAAACCAAGTGATGGTGTCATTTGGGGAGCCCTAACCAAAAGGTTGTGTCATGAATTCATACCCATTTTGATCATAGCCAGTCATGGCATTAAATCTCTAAGCATGAGCACTGTGTCATGTTGACAGCTGACTGGATTTTTGCTCAGAGCTAGTGATAATTTGTACCCTTTTCCACAGATGATGCATCTTCTGTTGGTGTGTCAACAACTACAACTGGTAAAATCCTTCCTAAACATGTCTGTATATTGACCATAACCATCATAGTCTAGAGTCATTAAAAGGTCAGATTGTCCTTCCATTGCCATCAGTGGCCAATCCGTGCTTGGCTACAATGTGAGCAACAGTGGGCCTTAACTGCAAATTGGAAGAGATTTCAGTAGGGTCAGAATTCCACCCTCTATGTTAACAAAAGACAGGAAATTCAGAGTTAACGTTGTCACAGGAACTCTAATTGTCCTTCCTTGGATTGATGCATTTTCACTGGGGTTTCCATGGTGAGCCAAATAGCGCTCCCCTTAAATGAGGAGCCCCATAAAAATAAATGAAGATAAATGTGTATCTAGATGGAGCAGAATTTGGCTGTATGGGATCGCACCTTCAATGTATTCAGTCATGTAAAAGGACAGGGTGTATTTGTGAACACTGAGCCGCATGCCTAGAGATGTGTGATTTGTTCTTTGAGAATGTCACCATTTTCCATAATACAAGCCTGGCAGAAATAAGGAAATTTCACCTCGCACACTGAGCCTGGTCTAAATCCCATTGGAATCAATTAAAAGGTTCCTATTGACTTCAAGGGGCTTTGGGTCAGCACCCAAGTGAAGAAACCCTTCTGAAACTCTTGAATTTGTCATGAGGGTGCTGCTGCTTTTGCTCAGCTGATTTTAAGGACTGATGGTATCTGCTTAGTAAAAATTGTATCACAAACAGGTGGAGGTTGGTACTTTGCAGAAGAGCATAGAAGATAGTCCATGAGTAAAAGTGTGGGGAATTGTGGAAAAGCAGGCTTTTATGTGTTTCAGCTCTTGCAAGTATTACACAGACATCATTCCAAATTCCTAAATTTAAAGGAAATCTTTACAATCTAAAATCTTTTATATTGGCTTTCCAGGCAAATGACAAATTTTCACTTTCAGCCTTTCAGTTGTTGACATTATTTTGCAAATATGGTTCATGTTTCTGACAGGAGCGTGGAAATGTGGATTTAGGTAACAACAGACACTTGGAAATTATAGTGGGAAGCCCATTCTATGCCCTAGCATGTATCAATAGAGGTAGATGTTTAAAAGCAACTGGAATGGAAAAAAATGGATCTTAGTTATCAGTGGTTTCTTTAGCCTCAGTTCAGGGAGCAAGCAAGCAAAACTTGACTACTGGGCTGAAAAAACATTTCAAAGGTCACATTCTTAATTTTCCTTTGTTTAACTTAAATGTAGTTAACTAATAATTCCTGCATCTTTCTGAAAGCCCTGTCCCTGATTTTAGGGACATAATTTCTGAAGACGTTATGTGCTGAAGAGCCTATTTTATATTTTCTTGTTTTTGCTGGTTCCCACGTTTGGAAATACTTTGTCAGCCTTAAGTACTCAATAGAAAGAGAATAATTTCAAAAGTGATGTTATATTGCTATAGCAACCAAAGTTCTTACACACTGCAGATAAAATCCCAAAATGAAGCATGAAACTGAACATTTTATGTTTTACAAAAGATTATGTGCAGCATGCTCAGATTATGCATTTGTATCGAGCAGATGATGTCTGCACACATGGGATAAAAATCAATTGTTACCAGAGCTTCTGGTCCCAGTATGATTCAGGGAAGCAAAGATCAATTGTCACAAGAACCACTTATTAAAAAACAGTCATGCCATCATGCCAATAAAAGTAATCACAACTTACTTTGTCTGATATCATTCTTACATAATTCGATGTCCCCCTCCCTCACTGTAGTGTGAGAGCACCTCACATTCTTGAATGAACTGACCCTCACAATCACCTTTGGGGGTAGGTCTATTATTCCCATTCCACAGATGGAAATTGAGGCACCGAGAGGCTAAGTGTCTTGCCCAAGACATACAGGGAATAGTAGAGGAGCAGAGACTTGAATCTGGGTCTTCTGAATCCGAGGGGGATAGACCAGACAGCTGCAGCAGCACAGGAGCCAGTGAACAGGACTGCTAACAG
>ML675611.1:1627432-1693022 GCA_007922155.1 Mesoclemmys tuberculata
AATAGGAACTACGTTAGCAATTCTCCAGTCGTTCGGCACAACCCCCGTTACAGTTGCATTTGGGGACTGAACAGTTAGCCAGATTTTAATCCCTTTAATGTGTGCCATGGTAATTTGATATCTTTCTAGTTTTTCTATCAAAATGTCTTGCATTAGCAACTCAAATGCATTACAGAAGTCTAGTACATCAGCATTATTACCTTTATCAACCAAACTTCTCATCTCGTCCAAGAAATGGTAACAAGTTAGTTTGACTATATCTATTTTCCATAAATCCATGTATGGTGCTTTGAGGTTCACCCCAGAGCAGTGTGGAGTTGTGTGAGGGGTTATGCCCAGTAACTTCAGATGCCGTAAATGCGGTGCCACAGTGGCTCAAAGCCTGGACATCAATAGTCAGCACTCAAACATGCACATCACTCCCTGTCTCCCCACCCCCAGTTACTGTTTGAAGAGTGACCCAAACACCATCCATCAGGTCTGATTGTCCCCAAAATTATCTGCCAATGTGGCAATCTGTGGGGTTCCTAGAACCCCTCTCAGCCTCAGCAAGTGAGAGGTTTGCTACTGCTCGGCTGTGCAACCCTCCCTGACACACACCAGTTTGTCTGCCTTGCCAGTAAATGCTTCAGGACTCTGCCAGGACACACCATGCCTTGCAGGTAACAAACCATCAGCTCCTATGCCCAAGTTTCCCAGTGACATCCCCCTGCAGTGTCTAGCCCTTGCCTGGAACACTCAAAGACGTTATTAAGTTTGTTTCTCCTTTAAAGAGACAATACAGCTCATTAATGTAACAGGGTTTGACAAACCCTATATTTCAATCACAGCACTGAAACGGTTTATAATTAAAGTAAACGCAATGTAGTAGACAAAATAGTCTTTGTGATACCAACTATAAGGGGTAAAGATAGAGAGTGTTACAAGGCAACGAAAGTGAAAATATGCTTCTAAAACTAAATCTTAATTTAGCAAGATGCAATCTTTGCCTAAGCAAGTTTTTCATCTATATTCAGTTCCCAGAGACTTCAACCCCTTTGGTTGAAGGACTCGATGTTTTGTGCTGTCAAGAGCTATGGTCCCTCCAAGCTGAATCCTCCAGGTTATGAATAATTCAAATGTCTTTTGACCCCCTATATAACCCCAAAGTTCATTGCCCCCTCTGCAAGTGGCAAAAAGGCATCCTGCTGTTCTTTCATTCCTGTGCACTTCCCATCCCCCCGATGAGTCTTATGTAAATGGGGCTTCAATTGTTTTGATTACATAATGCTCAATTTACCTTGGAGATGGGAGATAGATAGGAGGGAAGGCAGCTATCTAGGAGAAAATGTGTTTCTCCCTGTGTTTGCTCACAAGCTTTAAAGAATAAAATTTTAGTGAATATCAATAATTCTTCATCTAGTTTAATACAGACACTTCAAAATGAAATTAATCTCCTGTGGGCCACCTGTGCTGATAAAATATTTTACTCAGTACACTTTTATAATTCACTCAGATTGTATAAAATCAGTTAATTAAATTATCATTTGAGTTTCCCAACCCCCTGTCTTTATATCCCAGTAAAGCTGGAAAAATTATTCTTTAGAAAGCAAGCTCAGAGCAAACTTTCTCTGCTGCTGGGGGGTAGACACCATGCTGTCATTTTCCATTCTTGTTCACTTGATAACTTTCTTTAACTTGCATGTAAATGGACCTTCATTGTCTCTGTCTCATGAGCAGGCTGGTTGGACAAGCAAATACACATTCCTTTGTCTAAGGCAGGCTGGACTTGTGCATTGCTCGTCAAACAAATTTTAAGAACATAATTCTAGTGCACATTTATAACTCTTTGTACACATTCTGCACATACACCACCCAAGAATATTTATGATCACTGTGTTACTAGTTTTCCAGTGATATGTTCCATGCCACATTTTGGGTATATATCATGACAACAATATATTAGGTGTGGAGAGTATGTCTGGTTTGACGAGTTGCTGATATAAAGCAATGAGTTTCGGTGTCACACCAGCTTGCTTGGCATTAATCATATTGTCCTCTTTTAATTCTTTATTAATCAAGTCCTGCATAAGCCACTCCATTATCTTGCCTGGGATCAATGTCAGACTGACAGGCCAGGCATTACCTGGGACATCCTATTTACCCTTTTTAAATATTGACAGAACATAAGCTTTCTTCCATTCTTCTGGAACTTCCCTAGTGTTCCAAGACTTATTAAAAATCAACATTAATGTTCCAGCAAGCTCCTCAACCAGCTCTTTTAAAACTCTTTAGAAGTACACATATACAATATGGTATAACAAATACTTGAAGACTGTTAGGTTTAATAAAGTTACTCAACTCTATCTCGTGAGTTCACAATATTAATGCATTCTCACTAAGCTTTCTATCTTTGTAGCCCAGACAGCAGTACTCCTCCTTAAATTGGTTGCATATATTGTGTGAGATGCTTAGCTCTCAGATCAGTGTCCCAGGTATCTGACATTCCTGGTCATTTCCAGTGGCACCAGTCAAGTCCCAACTGCTTTAGGAATTTGTTATAGCTAGGGGCTGTTTGGCTTCAGGAACCAAACTTGGATGTGTTGAGGAAACATTTTATTTCTTAATTTTTTTTTAATTGCCGATGTGTTATTTTGAACAAAATAAAAGTAAATTATGGAAAGTTGTAAAAAAAAAAAAAAAAAAAAAAGTATATTTTTAATGATGGGCAGCTGTATTCAGTAATCCACACATGCAGCATCACTTGATGGCTCATTGAAAATCTGTACCATAACAATCTCTATAACTATGCTGTTGCTGAATGTAACCAGCTGGTAGATAACACAAACACCTATTCTGGTGGTCGAGCAGAATTGTGGGTTAAAGTTTAGAGAGTTTTCAAAAACTTAGCTCTGCACAGTGAGCAATGTGAATTGGACTTTAAGTGCCCTCAAGTACCTACTGGATATATTTGTAAGGACTCATGGCTCTAAGACTTTGAAAGACAGAACTAATACATGACATTCTAAACTTGGAAGAAATAAAAACCTCTTCAAACAATGTGTATAATTTTTAAAAAAATGGATATTGAAAAAAAATTGTAAAGAAAGATGTGAAGAGCTGACAAATAAACAGTGTAATGAAACAGAAGAAAATAGAAAGGAAGCAAACACACAAAAAAGTGCTTAGACAGCGGGTGTTTTCATTGATTGGCTGAAAAGAAAGGAAAAGATAATCAACTTAAAAACGGTGTCTCTTGAAAATGTAAATGTTCTGTTACAAGAGTCCATGCCTCTGACAAGATCAAATGTTACAGGAGAATGTCACTCAGTTTTAAAAAAACTTTGAAAACCTCTCACCAGGTCCTGGTTCACTGATTCCTCAGATTTTTCCAATGTCAGTGGAACATTTTACAATAGATGAAAAAGTTGAAAGTCTCCAGTTTAATGTTTAGAACAAATAGAACCTTGTTTGAGTGAATATTTTTTTCTCCAACGTGGAAGACAGCACCTCAAGGTGTAGTAAAATTGCTTGTTTGAAAAACAAATAACTTGTTTGGTTTTTTTTACTATACATTTTGTAAGGAGGATAACACCCTCCAGAGCTTGTTTGTTGCTCAAGGCTTTTTTGGCTAAAGACACTCAGGTTTGCTTCAAATCTGGTATATGATTACAACACAATACATGCCCTGTCTGTGTTATCTCTGATATATGCATTGAATTTAACTCTTGGATAGCCAGGATTTGCTTATCACAGGAGAGTAGAAGGGAGTTAACATCATATTCCCCAAATGAGAAGTAAGAAATTTCTGTTTACTCTCGTTTCCCATTGACTACACTTGTACTCTCAGCCTCTTACATTTATCACTTCATTTTGATATTGTCCTGTTTGTAAAACCACTTTCTCTTTTCCCATTTGCAGACGTCTTTACTGCTGTGGAAAGGAGCTCTGCCTCTCACAACTTAGTGCAAGTTACCCATAAACTGCACTGCTAAATGAACCTGTTAGAATAATTAGAACTCTTTGATTACTCCATTATTGCCTATTAAATCTACTGCTTTTCTCAGGAGACTCTTATGGAAGAGTGGTCTGACCTTGGTTTACTCATGAAATGTCTGGGTTGTTACATAGGCTAATAATGGGAAGGATATTACAAAGTCACTATTGCAGCCTCCATAAACTAACATTTCTATTAATAATCAGGATTCCTCTGGTCCCCAAGTTTACTACAGTACAAATCTAAGCAGTAATCATTCACAGTGCCCATTTAGTCCAGCCTTTTTACTTTGATGTCACTTAAACTCTACTGGTTCTTCTTAATAGGATGCAGTTGGTTGTACAGGTGCTAAAGAAATAGTATATGCCTTTGTTCAGTAAATGTCTTCTGAATTCTTTATTTAACCCTGCCCAATCACACATTCTAAGATTATTTTAATGAAGGAAAGAGAAATTCTAAGACAAATATCTGATCGTGACTTAACTCTTTTGACTTGTTTCTATATATCTTGGATAGTTCATTATCTGTGAAGCAGTGGTTCAATAATTGAACATTTATCACTGAAATTAATGGAACAAAGCAGATCTCAGTGCAAATGTGATACCACTCTTATGTGCTCCGGAACAGTGTAATTACAGACTGAAAGCAAATTCTGTAGAGTGGAACGCTGTATTCTAGCCATACAGTTATGTCCATTTTGCACAATTGCCTTCAGCTTGTGAAATAAATATTCTCCTCGAATACCAGGCAACTTCACTGAAGTTTGACTTTATACAGTCCTAATAATAGGCATGGTCTCTGCAGACCTGCAGCCTAACCCATGGCAAGGTTTGGTGATATGACTGCAAAGGAGAGTTTTAAAGGAGGCATCTCTTGGTCTCTAGGTAAGAGCTGTAACATTTTTAGGCTAACTGCACCTATTTCCCCCCTCTGTGATCCACTCCAGGAATTTCCAGGCAAGTGTCAGGTCTCCAGCCAGGACCTGTCTCTGGGCAGTGACCCTTGTCATGCTTGCTTTTGACCAGGCAGTTTTCAGGCTGCAGAGCTTCCTGCCTTACACTGGGATATCCCCAGCAAGCCAGCCTGCCCAAAGGACGGTGCCTGTGATTTGCTTTCTTGCATTGCCAGCCTTTACCAGCTTCCACCCAGATCCTTTTTTGCTAAATGCATTTATTTTTAAGGTAAAACCATTACAGGGAAAACATAAAAACAATAGAGGTTCCTATGCATGTGCTAAGCTCTTACCAGGCATCACCCATCTGGCTTGCGGGGCCATACTGAGCCAAAGTCTTTGCAACCCTTCTGGAAGTCCTGTGGCACCACTGGGCCTGTCCATGTGCTGGATCAGAAAGATCATGTGTCAATTCAAGCTCCATCCTTTGTACTGAGCCATTTCTTTATATCCTAGTCTCTGGAAAACCAGCTTGAACCAGTCTATGAAAACCCCTCCAGGGTTTGCTGCCAAGAGTTTAGTCACTGAGACTTGCCTTACTCACCCCCCCGCCCACACACACACACACCCCTACCCTGTTTTTTGTTCCTGGAGGAGCTGTGGCTACATGGAGTAGAACACAGTTAGACATAAGCCATTCATACGTTTAACACAAAGGCCCCAAAGATGGAGTGTGGTTGCAGTACCTCTCACATGTGCATCTTGTTTCCATCCTGAGTTTGCTCAGAAAATTGTGCCTCTTAAATTCCAACCACAGCCTGCCTAAGAGGGAGAGAGAGTGTCCATCCGTTTTTAGCAGTCCTCTGCTGTAATCCTTGAAATCTAAGTTATCTTCTTGTTGGTTTGACAGTACCCCTGATGTTGTCCCAAACATGAGAGGATTATCACCAGCAGTGAGCTCAGTCGCGCCTCCTCCACCACCATTTTATTATCAAAATGAAGAATCTTCTTCCTGTCACAGGGAGATCTGCTGCAGACTATCACGGCTTTATTTCTCCTTTCCCTTTTTTCTTTCACTTTGCCTCTGTTTCATCTGCTGCTGGTGCACCTGCAAAATTGCCGTAGCCCTTTCCAGGTCTCAGACAGCTGGGGTGATTTCTCACTTAACCTTTGCCCAAACCATCCCAGCTCATGACAAGAGGTGTGAGAGGCCACATGGAGGGAAAGAATCCCCCCAAATCATTTCTCTCTCAGCACAGCGGAATTAGCCATAGTTCCACACGCTGGACCCAGGAGATCCCCAGAGGCTCATGCAACTCTGGTGAACCTAATCCGACATCCTCCCCTCTGTGAGCACTGGGACTGTGGCTGGGAAAAGAGGGCATGACAGGATTCTCCTCAGTCCCATGGACCCTTAGCTGAACCAGACCCAGGCCTGGCCCAATGCACCCAGGCTCAGGATTCTGCTTTCAAAGCCCCATCTCTCCTGAGCCGTGCAGTGCGGTCCTCAGCCACAGCCAAGCAAGGGAACCACTCCGTAAATGGAAGAGATTTCAGTATAGCAATTACCCTACCAGCATGTAATAGTTTGAACAACCTGTTTCTCTCTGGACTGTGGGATTCAGGTGGGGTGGAGACATGGAAGAGAATCCCTGACCTTAGCAGTGATCTTATAAATCATGAACTCAGCTGGTGGACGTCAGGATGAGAGAGTCAGTCCTGGGGCCGTGCAGTGCCTCTTTGGCTGCTGTATAACTGCACACTCTGGCTCAGCTGGTGTTGTGCTCCATCCTTTCTAACATTAAAACAATATTCCATTTGCTGGATGCACAGCAAAGGTCAGCCTTTCCCCTATAACTCCAGCTTGACCATTCCCTTCTTTTACACTCTCACCACAGTTACATAATATGTGCTTAATTTAGTGAATAATTCTGCCTTATTTCTTCAGAAGCCCATGCAAGTGGATTTGTCATAGTACTGGCTCCTGTAAAAAATATCATTACAGTAATGCATAAATAAAAGGAAATAATCAAAACCACAAGCTATTAGCATGGCAGAGCTTTACAGAGGGAATTAAATATGTATTTTGAATAAGATGTAATACCTTTCAGTAATGCCCAGGTCTGTAACCATCACTAATCAACACCCCCCCCCCTTTCCATCTGTCTCTGTCTTCTCAGAGGAGAAAGCAGAGTTTCAGGACTGGCTCAGGAGAAATGCCTCCAAGGTTTGTAATTGCAGCACGATGGGAACTTTCCTGATGGTTGAAAACATTTCTGTTATTTTTCTCCTGTGGAGAACCGTTTTCTCCCTCCATGAACTCCTTTGCAGAAAAGGGCTAATTATGTATCACTGATTATGTAGTTTGTCTTCATCCCATCTGCCAGAAGAAAAGAATGAAGGACAGGAGGGAAATCACCACGATTGAATGAGTGGGTGTAAGGAACGACAGTATCAGTTTGGAGATATAAAATTGGCGATTTAGTGTGCTCTCAAGGTCACCAGTTCAGCATAGTAGTTCTGTACTTTCAATGGGACAAGCTTAAGTGCTTTGCTGAACAGGTATGGACTGCTGGATTGGGGCCACGCTCCAATAGAAGGCAAGTTAGGTTTGGTGTCTGATAACAGGTAAGGACTCAATCCAACTTCCACAGAAGTCTGCAGGAATTCAGTGGGAGCAACAGCCGGAACAGGAGCATGTCTCAACAGAGACCAGTGTTCCAAGACCAGACATTCAGAGCAGAAATGATTTTATATTCAAACTGTACTTCAAACCCTGCTCCCAAGTGTCACACTGAGAGTTCTCTGTTCTTTCATTGTATCAGCAGTATCTATACAGGAAGAATTCTGCTCTGAGCATTGTCAGAAATGCATCATTCAGACATACATCTATGCTACAACCTCTGTCCATGGTTCACCACAACATAATCAGCGTTGTATGCTGACACTAGAGTGGGGTTGATAAGTGGTGCTGAAATGTTGCTGACATCTGTTCAGTCAGTTCACAGGCAGACTCAACTGGATTCTCCTGGAACAGGAATAATGTTTTGTTTTCCAGTGCAGTCACTGTACATTGGGAGAAGTTTCATTGCCATGTTCCTGGACACACTTGTGAAAACAAATCTCACCGAAGCAAGAACTACTGTGCCTGCTGACAAACTCCAGAAAATGTTTAAAATGGCTCATTTTTCTTTGCAAATTGCTTATTTTCAATGGTTCCCCACTTCACTTTCCTTTTCAACAGGCAAATTAACTGGCCCAGATTAATCATCATTACCATACAGAAGTGAAATATTCAAGATAATCTTTGCTATAATGTAAACACAACAGGTTACAGGTATTTAATTACATTTTCATTCATTTCTTCTTTTGATTAGGGTTTTTTTATTAAAATATCTCTTCCATCAAGAGCACCCTTGGTGTTTTAGATGAGAGATACAGGTAATAAAACTAACTAGAACAAGAAACTAATGAATTGGTTATAATTAGTTTAAAGGAATATAGGTGATAGAAAAACCTGTAATCAGATGTGTTTATGTTACAGCAGAGGTTTTGACTATTTTATTTGAATATTGGAGATGGAAATGTTGCTTAATCTGGGGTATTTAATTTGCCTTTTAACACAATGCAAGATGTAGTATGTTAACATTTTACCGTAACTAACTTTGCCTTAATACAAAGTTTCCAAAAATGAAAACAAAAGAAGACAATGTGGAACAATGTGGAAAGCGGTGGATGTGATATACCTTGACTTTAGCAAAGATTTTGTTATGGTCTTCCACAGTATTCTTATCAGCAAGTTAAAAAAGTATGGGTTGGATGAATGGACTACAAAATGGATAGAGAAATGGCTAGAGCAAAGGGCTCAATAAGTAGTGATCAATGGCTCCATGTCTAACTGACAGCTTGTCAGTGGAGTGCCCCAGTGGTCGGTCCTGGGGCTAGTTTTGTTCAACATCTTCATTAATGATCTGGAGGACGGGGTAGATTGCACCCTCAGCAAGTTTGCAGAAGACACTAAGCTAGGGGGAGTGATAGATACCCTGGAAGGGAGGGATAAGATACAGAAGGACCTAAACAAATTGGAGGATTGGGCCAAAAAAAATCGGATGAGATTCAACAAGGAGAAGTGCAGAGTCCTCCACTTAGGATGGAAGAATCCCATGCACAGCTACAGAGTGGGGACCGAGGAGTTAGGCAGCAGTTCTGCAGAAAAGGATCTGGGGGCTACAGTGGATAAGAAGCTGGATATGAGTCAGCAGTGTGCCCTGGTTGTCAAGAAGGCTAATGGCATATTGGGCAGCATTAGTAGGAGCATTGCCAGCAGATGGCGGGAAGTGATTATTCCCCTCTATTCGGCATTGGTGAAGCCGCATTTGGAGTATTGTGTCCAGTTTTGGGCCCCCCACTTCAAAAAGGATGTGGACAAGTTGGAGAGAGTCCAGTGGAGGGCAACAAAAATGATGAGGGGGCTGGAGCACAAGACTTATGAGGAGAGGCTGAAGGAACTAGGCCTGTTTAGTCTGCAGAAGAGAAGAAGGAGGGGGGATTTGATAGCAGCCTTTAACTACCTGAAAGGCGGTTTCAGGGAGGATGGAGCTAGGCAACATGAATAACAAAACAAGGTTACAAAATTATTCCAAATGATGCTGCACGTTGAAAAGTATATAGAAGGAAGGGCAAAGCTTTCACATTTTAATATTGTGCCATCCTTAGAGAGGCCACTGCTGAAATATTGTCTTTAGATCTGGTGTCTGCACCTCAGAAAAGAATGTTGAAATGTTCCTGAGCAGAGTAACAAAAATGATTAAAAATCTGTAAATGAGAGTCCTCACAGTGAGATACTTAAGGAGCACAATCTAGCTAGTTAAAAAAGAGAAGAGTAAGAGGCGATTTGGCTCCTTTCAATAAGTATTTACATGTGGAAAAGATGTAATGGTGAGGAAGAGGGGAGATCTTTAATTTAGTAGAAAAAGGCAGAACAATTTCCAGGGGCTGGAAGATGAAGTTAGAAAAAACTAAAGTGGAAATAAGGTGAAATATTTTAATGGTGAGGCACTGGAGCAGCTCCCCAAGAGAAGAAGAAAATTCACTGTCACGTGACATCTGAAATCGGAGTTGCTTGCTTTTTGAAAGGAAACATACTGCTTTAATAACAAGTTGTTTTTTCCATATGTATTCATTCTCTTATTCTTTTACAGTAGAACCCTAGAGTTATGAACAGCAGAATTACTAACTGACCAGCCAACCACACACCTCGTTTGGAACCAGACGTACACAATCAGGCAGCGGCAGAGGGGAAAAAAGCAAATACATTACAGTACTGTGTTAAAAGTAAACTACTAAACAAATAAAGGGAAGGGAGCATTTTTCTTCTGCATAGCAGTGTTTCAAAGCTGTATTATGTCAATGTAAACTTCTGAAAGAACAGCCATAACATTTTGTTCAGAATTACAAACATTTCAGAGTTATGGATATCCTCCATTCCCATGGTATTCGTAACTCTGAGGTTCTACTGTATGTACAATTGAATCTCCTGTAGGAAGTACAAGGTGAGTTAATCTGGCCTGGGCTATGCAGGAAGTCGAACTAGATGGTCAGAATGGTTCCCTCCAACCACAAAATAAAAATGTATTACAATTATCTGTTTTGTGATAGCACCTGGGTGCCCAACCATTTATTAAAAAGATAATTCCTGCTCCAAAGATCTTAGCATCTAGCACTTTACCAATAGGTGGCCAATATAAGCATATGGGAAAGAGCCTGAGAAGTGGACATGAAAGTCGAGGCAATTATAAGATGAGCATATTTTAGCAGTGGCAATTGATGATTTACGCTCTGCCTAGTTTGCTTTTTTTTTGCAACAGCATCACATCGCTGCTTCATGTGGAGGCTGTGATCCACCACAAGTACCAAATCCTTATCAGAAGTGCTTCTGCTGAGCCAACTCTCCCCCAGTCTGTATTTGTGCATTTGGTTTTTCTTCCCAAAATGTAGCACCTTCCATTTCTCTTTGTTGAATTTTGTTTTGTTGTCTATAGCCCCGGAGCACAATTTATCACAATCCCTTTGAATTTTAGCTCTATTGTCTAAAGTGTTGGCAACTCTCCCTCCCAGCTTTGTGTCATCTGCAAATTTGATGAGTCTGCTCTCTATTCGTACGTCCAGGTCATTAATAAAGATGTTAAATAACTCCAGACCCAGAACAGATCCCTGTGGAACCCCACTTGAGACTTTCTTGTGATCTGACATCCTTCCATTAATAGTTACTCTTTCTTTGTGGTTGTTCAACTAGTTATATACCCACTTAATGATACTTCTACCTAGCCCACATTTCTCCAGCTTACTAATGAGAATCTCATGTGGGACAGTATCAAAAGCCTTGCTAAAGTCCATGTATATTGTGTCTACAGCATTCCTCCATCCACCAAATCAGTTACCCTGTCAAAGAAGGAACCTAATTTGGCATGATTTGTTCTTCGTACATTGGAACCTCAGAGTTACAAACACCAGAGTTACAAACTGACTGGTCAACCACACACCTCATTTGAAACCAGAAGTACACAATTAGGCAGCAGCAGAAACAAAATAAAAAAGCAAATGCAACATTGTAATGTGTTAAACATAAACTCCTAAAAAATAAAGGGACAGTTTTAAAAAACAGATTTGACAAGGTAAGGGAAACTCTTTCTGTGCTTGTTTCATTTCAATTAAGATGTCGAAAAGCAGCATTTTTCCTCTGCATAGTGAAGTTTCAAAGCTGTATTGAGTCAATGTTCAGTTGGGAACCATAATGTTTAGTTCAGAGTTACGAACACCCAATGTTCCTGAGGTGTTCGTAACTGTGAGGCTGTACTGTAAATCAGTGCTGGCTGCTAACCATCACCCCCTCGGCCTCTAGGAATATGCCAATTGAACGTCAGATGGCAGCGCCTTGTAAGTATCAGGTCATGGGCAAGTTGTAAGTGGAGATTTTAAGGAGGGTACAGTGGTGACTGAACAGATTTTGTTGGCAATATGGATAGTTGTACCTAAAAGGGAAAAAATCTTCAGATTCGCCCCCTGACTTTTGGCTGCTGGAAAATAGGGCTGATGCTGGATCTTACAGATCCAGATGGTGCACGCTTTGAACCAGAGAATGGAGGGAGGCGTTACAAGTTCAATACTATCACGGCCATGGCCAAGAAATCAAATGGCTGCTTTCTGCAGCTTGAAAGAGAGGAAGCTCTCAGCAAGCACAGCTTTGCATTGATGTAGCAGCGGCTCCTAGAGAAGGGTTGCTTTGAGATGGCCTCTTCAAGCTTCTGTTTGTGCTGGATCCCCATTTGTTACAAACAGGAGAGTTATCTCCAAGCATGAGGCACTTCTTGATCAGCAGCAAAGGGATTTTTAATAGAGGCACATTTTCTTTTATCCAGGTGATCTGTCTACACCTAAAACAACTAATTGCTTCGGTAGCTAATTCTATTCTGGATACTAACGACAATTTGGAATCAATAATCTGCAAATTGTGCCACCACATTTCTCTTTAGTGGTATCTAGCTCTACAAATAGTGTCATTCACTTCCAAGTGAATACTACTGCGTAAGGTGCTACTCATTTAGGGAAAGGGTATCCCAGCCTGGCGCTAACGATTCGAGATGTTGAACCCTTCTATTCTGCAGGCATAGCATCTCCAATAATTACATGGTATAGCTATTCGACAGGAAAAGGACTCACTGTTTCTGAGTGACAATTCTGCAGGACGGAGGCTTATTTCTAAATGTGGTAAAATAACACAAGGGTAGAATAAACTAAAAGACTGGTTCAGAACGAAATAAAATTTGTATTCTGCTAAAACTAAAAATTATCTAGAAAGGGAGATACAAAATGGGAAACCTTTAATGTAGTTTTAAAAATAATTCAGGGGTCTGAAACTCTGAGCTCTGCATACAAGGTGGTGTCTGTTCATTTCCTCTGAAGCATCTGGCACTGGACACCGGCAAAAGACAGGATACTGGGTCAGATAGACAAATGATCTGATCTAGTATGGCCATTTTTATGTTTTGTCACTGACTGTGTTTCTTCCGTACCTTGGGTGAAATTCTGGGCCCACTGAAGTCCATGGCAAAGTCCTACTTACGTCACTAGAGCCAGGATTTCACCCTTAAATTTCACCCCATGTAGGGTAGGAAACTGCTTGTAACAGACTCTGAACATTTCTGGTGCTTAATGTTAAAAGCTGCTCCTGATAAATTGTACACATCTGAATAAATGTCAGAAGATTTACGTCAAACTGGGAGAGTTACAAAAATAGGAGGTGTGGGTGTAACAACACCACTATATAGTGAAGATCAGCCCAGCCCTACAATAGTTATCTTCACAGTGTCTCACTGTCAGAGCCAGTGGAAGTACGTCAAAATTGAAATAATATGCTGCTACAATTGTGCTTCTTATAGCCCAGGCTGTGGCATTTTGCACTGTCTGGAGATTTTGGAAGATAATTTTGAAAGACCAGTCTGCAAGGCGTCACAGTCATGGAAGATGGAGGCATAATTGCATCCTTCTTAGTGAGGAAAGCTCGCAACAAGAGACGGATGCTGGAGAAAGTGAATTATGGATGTGGACTCTGACATGTTTATGGAATGATGAATTTGATCCAGCTGCAGAGGTGGAAGACACACAATCTGAGCCAATGGTAATGCATCAAAAGTGGAAAAGTAGAAAAAAAGACACTTTAAAAATCCCTTATGGGTCATTAACAATTAATTCCATTTTTAAAACATTCTTACCAAAGACACAACTATGTGCTGCTCCTGAGAGCACAGTCCACCTGACTCACCCAGTCTGTGTGCAGACAAGACTTCCACTGGATCTGCAGTGGATGAGAAGGGAGGACTTCATCACCATCTCCCATGTAAAAACCTGCTGCAGTGAAAGCCGCCCAGGGCCACTCACAGGCAGGGCTTCCTGCCAAACTGCTTGGGCATAGCTAATGGGGTCCCTCAGGGGTCTCTTCTGGGTTCGGCACTAGTCAATATTTTCAGTAACGACTTGGACAACGGAGAGGAGAGTGTGCGTATCAAATTTGCAGATGACACCACTAGGAGGGTGTTTCCTTGTCTGGCATCCAGCCAAACACCTGACGGCTGTATTTACAGCTGCTGTTTCTACTTGCTCTGCATTGATATGGAAGCATTCCCAGGCCAAGTGGCAGTGTAGAGGAGTGCCTGTAAACAAGTAGTTATGTCAGCACCCTAGAAGGAAGCCAAGGAAGTTGTTAACCATGCTAAGCAGCTCTTTCGAAGCCGATGTGGAAGTTTTCATTAAGGGAAGACATTCCTGCATGTGTACACATCTTCCCCTTAGTCAGATGCTGGGAGCTGCCAATCCATGGCAAGTGCTAGCAGGGGTCAGAGATATAACGAGGTGTTTTAGTGCTGGCTTGAGCAAGCATATTTGCACACGCTAGAGATGATGCGTGGGCGTGCACGCAGGGTCATGTGCCTCCTCAGATTCTGCTATCCACAGTTTGAAAACTGTTGTCTCCTGCCAGAAGCCAGCAGATTGGAAGCTGGTGGCTGCTTCCCATCTCACTCGGGCCCCTGGCTATCCACGCTGTGGGAGCCAAGGTGTTGGAAGCTGCCCCCCCGGCAGCCCTCCCTCCCCTGCTTCTCGAGCCGGGCTCCCGCTGAATGGCCGGGTGCTTTTGCCTCTCCCCAGAAGGACCCCAGTGCTGGATGGCAATGCCACCTGAAGCCAGCCCCTGCCCATGGAACCTGGCTGCCATCAGATGCTCCCTGAGGCACTTGCATATTTAGTCATGAGAAAAGAAGACTGGGGGAGCCTGATAACTGTCTTCAAGCACATTAAGGGCTATTATATAGAGGATAGTGATCAGTTGTTCTCCAGATCCCCTGAAGGCAGGACAAGAGGCGGTGGGCTTAGTCTGCAGCAAGGGAGATCTAAGTTCAATATTAGGAACATTTCCTAACTCTATGGGTAGTTAAGCTCTGAAACAGGCTTCCAAGGGAGGCTGTGGAATCCTGATCATGGGAGGTTTTAAAGAACAAGTTGGACAAACACCAGTCAGGGATGATCTAGGTTACTTGGTCCTACCTCAGCAGAGAGGGCTCGACTAGATGACCCCTTGAGATCCCTTCTAGCCCCACATTTCTATGATTCAATGTCATCTGCATAGGAGAGGAACTGGGGATCCCCTGCCTCTTTGCAGGCACAGCAGAGAGAGAAAGAGAGAAAGGCTTGGCACTGGGTTTCTGGCCCATCCCCATCTCTCTGCAAGTGCTGCTTCATTCATGTATCTTTACAGGGGTTTGGCCAACATGGAGGTGTCCTGTGGAACTTCCTGGGGCTGTATTAGCTTTCCTGGATGGTCTTCATGGGATCCATCTGCCTCTGGTCCCAGCCCAATAGTAGATGGCACTTTCCTTGTATCGATCCAGACCCTGTTGTGAAGAGCTTTCTTTCCCACAGAGGCAGATAGCTCTCTCAGATCTTTTCACAGAAGGTGAGGTGAGATTTTGGGGTATGATTTTGAACTAGAGAAAGGCCTAGGTGCATATCAGAAGATTGGAACATAAGAATATAAGAACTGCCATACTGGGTCAGACCATGGGTACATCTTGCAGTGTATCCTTTCTCCAGCAGTAGGCCTTGCCAGAGCTTCAGGTGGAGTATACAGAGCAGGGCAGTTGTGGAGTGATCCACTCCTGGCCTCTGGTAGTTCAAGGTTAGTGCTGTCCCAATCATGGGGTTGCATTCTTGACCACCTTGGCTAATAACCATTTATGGACCTACCCTCCATGAAATTATCTAGCTCTTTTTGGAACCCTGTTATACTCTTGTCTATCACAACAACCCATGGCAATGAGTTCCACAGGTTCGTGGTTCATTGTGTGAAAAAGTACTTGCTTCTGTTTGTACTGTTACGCCTGAGGCAATTTTCAGCTAGGCTGAAAACTTACATAACTAACAGGCAGGCATACCAGAGCCCCCAGGATAATGGCATATGTAAATACCTGATAACTCGGAAAGCCAGATGTCCACTCAGTGATTCTGCTTCACAATTCGAACAACACATTCCTTACAGTCCCTCTGTCATGTACCCTCCTATCTGTAAGGATTCTCCCTCTCCACCCATTTCCCCCCCCCCAAGTGTAGGCAGAGATCCTTTGATGCAATTAGATTGTCTCTGCACATATGTTCTGTATCTGTCATTATCACTCCTGTTTTTTCTCGGTGGAGCAATGTCTGTATTCGTAAGTGAATAGATAGAAGAAATGTAAATGGATTGTTTAAGTGATAGAAACCATATATAAGTGTCTCTTGTAACAACACGGATTCGAAGCTGTAAGGCAGTCTTCCTGGTGCCATGAATAAACGCCTTCAGTATTATACGTGCTGCTTGATTTTTAGGGAAAGAATCCTTTTTCCCTCACAGTACTAAACTGCTGCCTATTAATTTCATTAGGTGAAAACATGTTTTTTGTATTGCGTGAAAGGTTAAATAACATTTCTCGGTTCTCTTTTTCCATAGCATTCATGATGTTATAGACCTCTATCATCTCCCCCTTAGTCGTCTTTTTTCTAAGACAAATACAATCTTTTTAATCTCTTCTTAAATGGAAGCAATTCATTTTGGTCATCTTTGTTGCCCTTCTCTGAACCTTTTCCAGTTCCACTATATTGTTTTTGAGACCAGAAATGGACCCAGTATGCCAGGTGTGGGCATACCATGGGTTTATATAGTGGCATCATATTTTCTGCTTTATTTTCTATTCCTTTCATAGTAGTTTGACAACTCTTCTTCACTGAACACAAGTTTTCAGAGAACTATCCACAGTGACTCCAACATCTCTTTCTTGGGTGGTAATAGCTAATTTATTGTATCATTACATATGTAGAGTTGGGACTCTTTTTTCCAATATACATTATTTTGCACTTATGAACACTGAATTTCATCTGCTGTTTTGTTGCCCAGTCACCCAGTTCTGTGAGATCCATTTGTGACTCCTCACATTTTGCTTTGGACTTAATTATCCTGAATAATTTTGTATCATCTACAAACTTGGCCACTTTTCTGTTCACCCTCTTTTTCAGAGCATTAATGAATCTATTGAACAGCACTGGCCCGAGGGCAGTTCCTTAGGGGACCCTGCTGTTCCCCTCTCTCCATTATGTTTTATCTGCACAATCTGCTTACAAATGACAGTCAAATCAGATTTACAAACAAAGCTGTGATGGGGTAATAAATCCTTTCTGAATCCCATAGTAAATAGTGTCTAATTCAGATGGAGAGCTACCCAAGACAGCATCTTGGTCTCCTGCTCTGATGCTAGACACAACACTTGAGAGTTACCCGAGGAGAAAAAAAGTCCCAGTGGGTTCCAAAAAAAAATCCAACATAAAATAAACACCTGAGAAACTAAAGTGTAGGGGTGAAGATACACTTTAAGAGTTGGCGACACCTCAAAGGAAACTAGGACCAGGTCTGTGAACATTAATAGATAATTACTCAGGATTTCTTTAGCTCTCTGTTTGAGATGTTCATTATCTCTTTATAAAATCCAGTGCTAGAAGGGATAAAAAATGACATAGGCTGGTAGTTTATTTGATTTATCGGTTTTCAGTCTGGCTCGGACAGGTAGATTTTGTTAGAAGATACACAGGCCAAGGAAAGTGGTACAGCAATAATTGCTGTGATAAACCAAAACAGTTTCACACAGCAGAAGTGCAGGAAACTAATGCGGTTGTTCCTGGCCGGGAATGACAGATCTAAATCCTCCAGATGTTCTTCTGAAGGTTTTTGCTTCTTGGGGAAAGTTCTAAATATACACGTTTAGCCTGAGGAGCGAACATCAGAATTGTTGCATTTTTAAAACACCAGTGAATTCAGGGGTGCCTTGTCTTGGATTTCCAGAGTCTCCTAGAAGATTTAGGAGCCAACGGCCCAACTGGAACTAACTGGAATTGGACATTGGATGCCCCACAGTGCTGAGGAAAGCTCAGCCCTGGAGTTTTGTTCCGGGGATTCCGGAGGCTCTGCTGTGACGATTGTCCCAGGAAGGAGGCTGATGGCAGGGTGAGAGCACCAATCTCACTCTCAGGGTGAGCTGATTCTTTTCAGCAAAATATCAGAAAACAAAGAAGCCAAAAACCACACTCGACAGCAACAATGAAATAAAAAAGTGCAATTCCATGGTTAAACAAGGTGTGAAAGTGTGTGCACTTCGTGCAATTCTGTTGTTGAATTATTCAGTGAGATTCCGTGAAGCCACAGTGCGTTCTTGTCATTTCTACTGCAAAACACCAAAACTCATGGGCAAGGAAAGCACGCACCAGCCTGTCTTTTCCAGGGAGGATCCAAGGCACGCCACTGCTTTGGTATTGTGAAATAGTGTTATTTGCTCACCATGTAATTAGCTACAAAAATCTGCTCCTGTCTTAAATCTCAGCAAGAGCCTATCAAGGAAATTTCAGAAGACTCTTATGTTGGCATACAGTCTCGTGACCTGAGGAAGAATGTACGGCCCAGCGTAGATAAGCGTGGATTGCCTGGCAGATAATTCTTCCCCAAAGTGAATTATATAAGAAGTGTGTGGGATTAAGAAGCACATTTGGGTTCTTTTTTATTAATCCTAAAACCGAGCAACTTATTAACGCTCATGAGAGATGAGGATCCATTCAGCTACATGTGTCCTTGTTCTTTTCTGCCATTCCAGTATAGATTTAGTTCAATAGCAAACACAGTCTCATGTCAGGTGTTCTGTACCCCTTCTCAGGATTGTAGTAATAGTGGTCTATTTTCAAACTCATCTCGTGACACACTACCAGCTGTTTCGTACTGCCTGTTCATCCTGGCAGTTGTCAAGACATTGTAAGTGTCTAGGGCAGTATAGAGAGTGTGCAGTGAAGGTTTCTGTGTATCTGTGGAAAGGAACGAAACAGGTGGGTCAGCCCCTGCAGCTGCTAATGGGGTTAATCAATCAGCAGCTTTGATGGTCCCCAGGCGGGACTGAATCATTCACTTTTCTGTTAGGCTCTGCCTTCCCCCATACCACAGGCATGCTAAGTGGGCAAATGGTTACATCCCCTAAGGCCTGAGCTGATAGCTCCGTCTCTCTCCCCCTCTTTGGGTGACCCTCGCAAAGAGTGACAGCATCCGGGGGAAGGTCACGTGTGCAATCTTCCCTTCTGCTTCATCGACCCTCCGTGCAGAGCTCCCTCAAGGGCAAAACATGAGATGGTCTATGTTATTTTACTCCAGGGACAAAATCCTGGGTGTAAAATGTTTGTAGGAGTCACAGCTTTAGCATTCAGCCAAAGCAATAACATAGCCCAGTCTCAGGAGCCCTCTTCGGTGGCAGAAAAGATGCTTCATGGTCAAGATTATAAGTGACACCAATGTGCTTTAAATGGAAGGTTTTGGGGAGAGTCCCAGCACCGAGATACAATTGAGGGAGAATTTATGTAAGGGAGGAATATTACTATTTTACCATCTGTTGGGCAGAAATCTTGTCTAATTCATTGTTTTGAGTGAGGAGCCCTTAGCGAATGCATTCTTAAAGCGTGACAAGGGCACAGTGACTCCTGTGCAAAATGTTCATAATGAAATGTGAAACCAAGATGATCCCCTCGCATTAGAGTTAGATCCTGTCCAGGAACAAAGTCAGCAAGTCGCCTACATAGAGTAGGTCACTGAGGGGCGTTCCCAAGGCACCTGTCTACAAGGAGATGACTACAGGTTCTGTGGTAGAACTTCTCGGGGGAACGGCTTTAGCAAATCAATCTGGGCAAGTTTAATAGATTTAAATATATAGCCTATAATGCCCTGGGCTTGCTGATGTAGTTTAAAGCTTCACACTGAGAGCTCAGTTAAATGCCACAAGGCACCAAAATTAGGTGGAGTCCTCCCTTCTGTGGAAGGCCAGTTCAAAGCTTAGGCAACATTTAAACTCCACTTAAAATATAGAGTTAAGACAGGGGAAAGGACTCCCTTTGAGTTCAGCGAGCATTGGCTCAGGGCCTTAGGGACTAGCAATCCTTAATTTGTGTTGTTCCAAGACCAGACTTAAGACTTGGACCATCCAACTTTGAGAAAGTTCAGATTCCATTGAAAACTTTGTGGCTGAGACTCACCTCCAGTGTGTGAGCGGTTTGACAAGAAATGCAATATGGTATTGTTCTTAGAGATCAACATGTGGTTGTTCATTTCTTTTTAACCCATTCTAGCAGACCCCAGAATTTGTCACATACCTTCTGAAATCTCTCCTCACTAAACTAAACTAAACTAAATACTTTACTATTTTCTTAAGATACAACTATATATTCACATTATAAATGAGCCAAAAAATGCTCACACTGAACACACTGTCAGAATTTACTTTGAAATATATTGGGAATGATTCAAAGAAAATAATAATTAAGCAATGAACATTTGTATTGTTTAATTTAAGAAAAAATTGTGTACAAAGTTTTGCATACTGTTCACAAATTTGAATTTTCAAGGAAACAAAGATTTTCAGGGAAAGGTTATGGTTTGCATCGAGAACCTTGACTTACATTTAGATTTGAAAATGCTGCCATGTTGCCTCAGGACAGTTGTAGTTTTAGTCCCTCTGTTCTTTGCCAGGGGCCAGTCTCCCCAGCTGGACTACATCTTCCACAATCCAGGGTGTAAACTCCTGCTGCTTCCCCAGGCTTCCCCGCAGGAGCATCCTCAGTCTCAAACTATCAACCATGTAAAATAATAAAACAGAGCCCCAAAGCCTGCCTGCTGAGGTCAGGGAATTTAGGGAGGTCTCACTGTGTTTATAATCTTGGAGGCACTCAGTGTCAGCCACCATGGAGATGGCCTCCTGTACAAGAACCTGGCTAGTCAGACCACACTTTGGAGAGGGCCTGTGCTCCCAGAGCCAATGAGCAGAGAGGCAGCCATGCAAGTTCACCTCCCCAGGAGCACCCAGCGAGCAGTCCCTGAGCTCACCCTCCTGAAGCCGTGCAATGGCCATGGATAAATAAACCCAACTTGCGAGGTCTAGTGCCACAGTGGGCCTGGCTCGGAGCAGTGCAGACTGAGAGGGCTGGCTCTAGATCTGAGGCCACCATCAATAACAGAGACAAGAAATACTTTGTGCATCTGCCTATGGCATGATTCAGCTCACACATCTTTGAACAGGAGCTGGAGCTAGACGAACTCAGACTGGAAATGAGGCACACATTTTTAACAGTGAGAGTGACCAATCATTGGAGTAATTTACCAAACCTTGTGGTGGATTCTCCACCAACAGTACTTTTTTAATCAGGAGTGGATGCTTTTCTAACAGATCTGCTCCCTGAATGATTTTAGCCTTTGTTATGCAGGAAGTCAGCCTAGATCTGGGGTCGGCAACCCGCGGCTCCGGAGCTGCATGCGGCTCCTCAGCCGCGGTAGGTTGCCGACCCCTGGCCTAGATGCTCACCAGTGTCCCTTCTGAACTTGGAATCTGGAACTCTGGGATCTAATGCTCCTTGCAATGTCATTCCCTTTCAGATCTCACAGACTATGACTCAGATAAAGTTTTCACTGACTATTGTAAGGATCCAGCTGTTTCTTGCTAGTGGAGCCATTATTGATCATGGAGTCACAAGGTAACACGGATGGCCTGAGGCTTCATTCGTTCCTCTCTAATGCAGGTTTTGCAACCTGTATACCAGACTAAGCTAATGCCCTCTACTTACATCCCCCTGCCTGCCACCTGAAAATGTCTGCTGAGGAAGAGTACAACTGTAGACACCACAAATCCTGCATCTCAGCAGAAGGTTAGACGGGGTGACTTGTGCAGTCCCTGCTAACCCTACGATTCTAACAGCTCATCTGGCTGCCTCCCTGCAAAGCAACGCGTAGCAGCGTGGATAGACAGCACCTGGCTGCAATTAAAAGTGCCATTGATACTATTTAAACCTGGAAAGGTTTGGGACCTCTGTGTCTGAGCGTTTGCTTTTTACCTCTCAGCAGTTCTGACAGCAAGCACTTCCTGGTTGATATTAAGTTAAAACACTTCTGTTGAGATGCTGATCTCTATCCCAGTGGAGTAAACTCCAGAGCATCTCGTTTGAGCACAGCTGAGTTAAGCTGGTATACATCAGCAGTAACTGAGAGCAGAGTACCTGGTCCTCCATCTCTGGTGGCAGGCCCTTCTGAGCTTTGAAAGCTTCTCCTTTTGGCAAGATGCATTCATTGTATTCAGCTTTTAATTAGCACCGTTGCTCTTTTCTCCCTTTTCTGTTTGAATGCCTATTTTAAAGAACCAGGCAGCCAAAGGAAGAGACTCTTTAGGATTTACTGCCCACTGGTGATGATGATCAGTGGATGAAAATACAATTGGGGTGGGGTATTTTACAGTTCTCTCTGTATTTCCTGGTTCATTTGTGGATGTGCCCTAGACATACTGCACTCAATATATTTTCGTATTAGTCATTCCAAAAAGAGGCATGAGTTTGCTCACCCAGGTCTGTTTAATGGAGGGGTGACCGACCGTTCTGGACAGCCAGCAGGGAAGAGTATGCAAGTGCTCGGTATTAATGCAAGACAAGTTAAACTAAAGGCTACTGAAAATAAAACATTTCAGCACAGCTGAGGTGGTGCATAGAGAAGGTTGGAATAACAGGGTCTGGCTAGGGTAAAATGCTGAGCAGGGCCACGTTTGTCATAGTCATATGGAGGTTCTTAAAAAATATCTCCACAATTGTTCTGCAAAGTGTCTGTTCTGACTGCCTCTTAACAGCCCTCAGCCTGAGAGCAGGGATTTATGTCCGATTTGATTACTGAGAAATAGCAGGAGTTGTGTGTCCGTATCTCTACACTACCTCTGCACTCTGACTGGCTCCATTAATTCAGTTTTAGTATCAGAAGGTTTCCATAAAAGAATGTAAAGGATTTTTATATTTTGATCTATCCAAGGTAAAAGAGCTGGGTATTTGGATCAATAGAAATTGTGAACATTATGGCATTTCATTTATTTTACTAGCGTTTCTAGTATATTACAATCTTTATTACATAGTTTTTTTTACAAATCTGCCCTTGGTGAAGAATAATTTTGTCAAGCAGAGCATTCTGAATGCATTGTAATTCTCTCTGTCTCCTTCTTTATGAATAGCATCATGCTACAAGAGTGTCAGAACATATTGCCAATCTGGAGAAGCAGCACATGGTCCCAGAACTGAGGAGTTCATCTCATAAATTCCAGGAAATTGTACACAGTTAGGTGCTAGTGCTGGGGGTTTATAACTTTGCTTTTCTTTTCAGTAAGCATTTCTGTGACGTTTTTCACTGTAGTATGCAAACACTCTCTGAGACTGGTGAATTAAGCCTTATCTCACCCAGGAGAAGTAGGGAAGTTCTATTAGAAGTGTTTTGCTATTAAATCCTCTTGAATGTTAGAGGATGTTGATGAAATGTTGGTCTCGAAAGACAGAAATCTAACTGAAGCCTATAGTGTAGTATACCGTACAAAACAGAAAGCAGCATACACTGTACAGCAGTAAGGTAAACATTCAGTTCAGCCAAGCTTTGAATGAATTGATGCGGTCACGTTTGCAATTCTGCTTCAGTGTGTCTTTGCATTTTGCTTTTCAGCTTAGTGCACCCAGTCCAGACAATCCATAAAAATTATCAGTAATTCACCAGAAATTGATAAATGACTTTATGCTGCAGAACTGCTGCTAATCCTTGTGCTGTCCTTGTCTGTTAGGTCAGCACACTATTTTTTTTCTTCTGATAGCTTGGTGTCAAACAGTTCTACAGTACATAATCTATGTGCTTCATAAAAGATGAAGCAAAGTATGGCAGAACCGGTAAAATACATTTACAGTAAAAGATACATTACTCCAAGATAATTATAGATTTAGGATTGCTCATAACTCACAAAAAATGACAACACACGGAATACGAGATATCAACAGCAAGGTTTCCTTCTTTTCATAGGTTAACCTTTTTTAGAAAGCACTAGATTGCACCTGCACTTTATTCAGCCACACTGGGGACCAGGGAAATACCCTCCTTTCCCACATGGCCAAGTAAGATCTACCTGGCTTTAGGTTCATGTCAGATGAGATGAGATGGGCAGGAGGATCCATTAGGATCATCTACTCTGCTCATAGAAAATCCCCAAAATCATTCCTGGAGCATATCTTTGAAAAAAGCAGCCATGTGATAAAGTCCTGGAGGCTAACACGAGAACCAGCCCTCTGATTACTTAGGCATCAATTCGTTCTCCTGGAGAAGGTTGATTGGGGAATGTATGGCTAATTAGCTGATCAGTCTGGAGGGGCTGATAAACCAACTAGCCATCAGCAGAGCTCTATAGAAGGAGACAGGAAAGAACTGAAGAGGAAAGGACTGTCTTAGCTGAGCTCAATATTCCCTGAGGTCCCAACGGAGGGAGAGCTCTCGGTCCTGTAGGAAAGGAAAAGAAAGCACTGCAAATACCTGGCTGCACAGGACTGTGTTGTGTTGTGTTGTGTTGGAAAATAAATAAATAAAGTGAAGGTGCCATTCACCGGAGAACGTAGGAGGTTTCTGAGTGTCTGAGGATAGGGATGGACATTGGTCCATTACCATCCAATCTTGATTTAAAAATCAGCAGTGAAAGAGATCCACCAAAACCCTTGGTAATTTTTTCCAAGTGCTAATTACTCTCACCATTAAAAAATGACAACTTATTTCCAGTCTGGATTTCTCTAGCTTCAGCTGTCAGCCACTGGAACATGTCATAACTTTCTCCACTAGACTGAGGAGCTCTCTATGAAATATTTCATCCTCATGTAGATACTAACCTACTGTAATCATGTCACCCCTTAATCTTCTCTTTACTAAGCTTTATTCAAATTGAACGTTTTGATTCTATTACTAGAAGGCAGATTTTCTAATTGTTTAATCGTTATTGTGGCTCTTCTCTGAGACTTCTTCAGTTGTGAGCACCAGAACTAGACTTAGTATTCCAGCAGCCAAATAAGAGGTAAGAAAACACATTAGCGCTTTTGGCCACAGCATTAGACCAGGAGCTTACATTCAGCTGATTATCCACTATGACCCCTAAATCTTTTTCAGTGTCACTGCTTCCCAGGATAAAGTCTCCCATCCTATGAGTCTGGCCTACATTCTTTATTCCTTTATACATTCTTTATTCTTTATACATTAGCTGTATTAACATGCATATTGTTTCCTGACATTGAGTTTACCAAGTGATCTAGATTGCTCTGAATCACTGTCTTTCCTCTTCCTTATTTATCAGTTCCCCAATTTTTGTGTTATCTGAAAACTTTATCAGTGATGAGTTAATGTTTTCTTTCAAGTCACTGATAATAAGATTAAACAGTAAAGGGCCAAAAACCAATCCTTGTGGAATCCAACTGGAAATGCCTTCTGTATGACCGCTCTGATTTACAATTACATTTTGAGACATATCAGTGTCAGTTTTTAACCCATTTTATGCATGTGATTTTATGCATGCAGTGTTGTTGTAGTGATGTTGGTCCCAGGATATTAGAGAGACCAGGTCGGTGAGGTCATATCTTTTATTGAACCAGCTTCTCTTGGTGAGACAGTCTTTCTACCCAACAGATGTTGGTCCAATAAAAGATAGGTCCTCATGGGAATTTTATATCATGCTCGGTTTTTACTGAAAATGTTGTCCAATACCAAGTCAAATGCCTTAGAGATGTCTATTACTTTTATCAGTCACACTTCTAATCTCGTAAAAAGAGATCAGATTAGTCTGACAGAATCTTTTTCCGTAAACCCATATTGATTTGCATTAATTACATTACTTTTTAAAAATTCTTTTTAATCAAGTACCAGATCAGCGGGTTCATTATCTTGCATGGGATCAATGTCAGGCTGACAGGCCTATAATTACCTGGGTCTTCCTGTTTACCTTTTTTAAGAATTAGGACATCAGCTTTTTTCCAGTCTTCTGGAACTTCCCCAGATCTCTAAGACTTATTGAAATTGTTAAACTCAGAGGAGTGTCAACTGTCTGCAAACAAATCAAACCATTTCTACTGTCCTACCTCCCACTCTGCTAGTGTTCTTGATTTGGAGCTTGGGGAATGGAAATTCAGTCACCTGAGAAAATGAGGCCAAGCCCAAACACTGCCCAGTTTGGTTTCCCCTTAACAAATCAACCACGTAGTGCTAAGTCACTATATGCCAGTTTTTAATAGAGTTTACAAGGCAGTATCAAATGCCTTAGTGCATTAAGTGACTATGAAGTTGTTGAACCTGCAACACTGGAGTGTGACTTGTAAAAATGCAAAAGTTAAAGTTTGATTAAAATCATAGTCACCTTCCTGTGACCAAAGGAAAATGGATTAACTATAGTGTGGCCTGCTCTGTCCTACAGGAAAACAATCCGTGCACTTTCCAGTACTGGAAACCTTGAGAGACCTCTTTTGTTTTGTTTTTCTTGCAGAATTTTTAGTAATAATTGTCCACCTTCTAAAAAGATAGTGGGGTGAAAACAACAGAAAGATCACCAACGGCAGACGAGTGAGGGTATGAAAACCAGTATTGAGTACAGGAGTCGATGACTCTCCTGGCATCGATTGGGCAAGCAGGCAACCAAGACTTCAATTTTTCTGCTACATTTTTTTATTTTGATACCTCATCCTTCCTCATCCAGTTTGTCTGTTTTATCCAGCTGTTGTGTCCTATCTGACAACTACATTGTGAGCTCTCGGGCAGAACTTCCCTTTTTGATATTTTGCCCTGATTTTTCACTGGGATTTCGAGACCATACCATATTACAAATGTAATAACGAGAGGAAAAATGGTTTAAATAGCTAGTGCATGAGTTTCCAAGGATTTCCCACTGTACAGAAAGCTTGAAAGGGCAGTAACAAACCATTTTTGAGCTTGATTGAGACAGAACTATTGGAGAGACGTGCACTTAGGATCAAGTTAATTCTTGTATGTCCTGTAACTTAATAAGTGTGTGACACGTTTTCTTCATTATTTACTGAAACTTTAGTTTGGTAACCTGGCTTAGCGATAAATGGACACCTTTATTCTGAAGACCAAACCAAATAAAGTTTTCAGAGGCTAAAAGAGAGCTTTATAAAGGCAGCTTGTTGCAGATTTAAGTACAAACAAAGAAGGCAGGTCCTGTTTCCTGAGGTCTGTCCCAGAAGGTCACTGAAAGCAAACACACTTGTCTACGTGGCACAAATGTCCTGACTCTGCTCTCACTGACACCAGTACATCTCCATTATCTTCAGTGGAGTTACCCCTCATTAGAGCTGCTTGGAAATTTACTGATAGAACGTTTGTCTCTCAAAAAATGACATTTTGTCACAATTGAAACTTCTGTGGGAACGTGTCCATTTCAACAACTTTTTGTTTAGAAAAAATCTGAATAAAGCACTTAGATAACATTATTCTATATTAAAATTTTCAGAGCAAAACATTACTTTTTTCTTGGAAAACCACTTTTTGTTCCAAAATATATTTTATATTTTTTAAAAATGTTAAAATTGAAACTGAACCAGAGTGTTGTGATTTACGTAAAGAAAATGTTTCAATTGACACCCCACCTCCCCCAAATTTTATTTTGAATAATTTCATTTCATGGAAATTTTCAAGGACTCGGTGTTTCAATCCAGTTTGGAACAAAAACAAATTTCAAAGTCATGGTATTTTCCATGAGGGGTCTGGCTTGCACACAGGTCATCTGATTTAAGACGAGGATCAGGCCCCAAATAAGTAAGGTAGGATTGAGGGTGAGCAAGAACATAGCCTCAGAGGGAGCAGACTTAGCAGAGAAAGATTTATTTTTATTTTCTTTGGGAGTTGGCTGGTTTCAGTATCTCTGCCAGGTATGAAGATGGAAGGCAGTTTTCACTCGCAAACTCTGCTTTTGCCTATAATAGAAAATGCCTCATTTGCTTTTTTTTTTTTTGCTTTGCTTTGCTTTCTGTAAACCCCATGGAGACACGAGTTTTCATACCTTCAGGTTGCTGGTTTTTTCAATGATGTGACTGTTTGGTTCACACAGCTCTGTTCCAGAATGCCACACTGTCTGGAACGTCAGCTTACTTTGGCAATTGCTGAACTCTGAAGCGATCATTTAGATTCCAGACCACATATATAATTATTCTAATACAAAGAACCAATTCATCTTTTGCAATTTTTCTGTATGTTAATTACATTTGGAAACAAAGAGAAAAAGCTTTCTAGCAGAAACAATTTCTTTGTGAAGAAATGCTGTCATAAATCTTAATTTTTCTTGTCATTTTACCTACCGTTTTATTAGATTTCATCAGGTGATTCAGAATGAAAGACATATTACCCTGGTTTCAAAGTCTGATGCTTAAATTGAAAGATGTGTTCAGCATGAATATTTAAACATGTCTTCAGAACTACAAAACGAACCACTATTTGCTCTCTAACATAGTGGTAAATTTGCCCAGCACGTAGTTAATCTGAGTATTTCAAAGTTAATGTGAATGGTTGCAAAATTGACAGATGGAGGCACGCTCAGAGGTAAAATCATGATGGTGAAGATTAGGGATGTGTGGTGCAGGCCTGAGAAAGCCACATACACTGAAGTTCTGCTTGTTCCATAGACCTGCTGTGGTTTAGACATCTCAGAGAGCTCTTGCATCATTCAAATCCACTGAAAGTAAGTGTCATAGAGAGAGAGAGGGAAAAAAAGATATTTCAGCTTAGTAATGGGCACAGAGGTTGAGCCAGGTCTGCCTGCCTGTGTGCCCATTTCTCCACAAGGTCTGTACATTGTGTGTTCTTATCAAAATCAATAGTCTCCAGCCTGCATCTGACTGTGGAGGAAGGTGTTCTGCACAAGGGCAGCTGGAGTCACACTTTCTTACCCATCCTATCAGCTCTTCCTGAGCCAGCAGCCGCATGGCCTTGGGAGGGTGTGTGTGGGGAGGGACAAGGAGGCCAGGCAATGACCTTTCTTGGACTAAGCAGCTAAACTGGGCCTGTAGAAATGAGCCTTATGTTACCAGATTTGACCTTCACCTTGGGGTGGCTCATTTAATAGAGTTACGTTTCTGGGGTCTCTGTAATTCTATCAGTGTCCTGCTTGTGACACTTGTGTCCCTATACAGAGCTCTGTTTCTCCCTTTGCAAATCCGTCCCTCAGTGGGGCTATCCTGCAGGGATTAGTTTCCGCAGGGCTGGGTTCTACCAGCCCAGAATCAGTTGAACAAAGCGTCACTTAGCACTTCCAAGCTGACACTCACATGCCATGGACACAGCACACCCCCCCAGTAAATTGTCGTGGTAGTAACTCCATGGATAAGCAGACCCCACAGGATTTTTGGGCATTACAGGGATCTTTGGCTTAGGTAAGAGCAGTGTTGCTGCAGAGCAAATAGGGAAACTGAGGAACCAAAGAGTAACCGAAGTTCAGAGAGAGAATGGCAACCAGCTTGACCATAAAAGTTATTTTTGTTGTCAGGTATATAAACCTTATAATGATGCTAGTAGTATTAACCATACAAGGAGAGACAACCATATTACATGGTTCCAACTGGGGTATTGGGGAATCGAGCTCAAGTTTGATCACAAAAGTCAGGTTTAGAAAGTTATACCTGGAATGTGAGAGAGAGCGAGAGAGCTGGGATCTCACCACTCAGTGATGCTTGGCCCGGTCGAGGTTTCCAAGTGTTCTCTGGAGAGGGTCCGGAGCCCTTGAGATCGGCAGAGCCCCCAAATGATCAGTGAACAGGTGAAGCTGGTGAAAAGGAAACGGTGATCTGGTGCGGCTTTTGTATCCACGCAACAAATCAGAGATTCGAGCAGGGGAAGGGGTTTTGTCGGGAGGCAGAAATGGTTCCAGGGAGAACTCTGGATTTGTTTATGGGTAAACGATGACTCAAGGGAATATACCAGAGCTGTTTTGTTGAGGCTGGACAATAGGAACTGACCATTTCTAGCTATGGGCGATGTTACTCCAATTACTCACAATGCAATCAGGCAGCTTCAGTATTTTGGATGCCCATGAAGGATTCATGACTAGAATTGGTCTGATAAATGCTGAGCTGGGTGTGTTCAGACATGGGTCGATTAGCATCTGGAGCAGAGATCATCATCATTTTGTGCTGCCCTGCTTCTCTGGTCCCAGAGTTCAGTGCGGTCCCTGCCTGGGAATCTCCGTTCTCCACTCTGAATGATAATGTTGCAAATGAGAGTAGGGGAGTTGCCTTAATCGTGTCACTCTTGTCCAGAGGGGTTTAGGTGCGTCTCCCACTGCATTTCATTGTTTTGTAAGTCTTTCTTCTGATCAGTTCTGGTTCAGGCGGCAGAATGGGGGGTCTCTCATGAGTCAGACAGGCTGGGTACTGCACCAGGTTCCCCAGGAACACAGAGCTGGCAGGTAACACCTAAATGTGGTCCCAGGGGACTCTGCCTTGTGAGCTGGCTCTGCAGCTCTGACTAAAAAATGGGTTCTGTCTTTACAGGAGGAGACTCATTCAGACCTGTCTAGCACCACCTCCATACCCCAGCAGTACGTGGCTGCTCTTTGCTCTCTATGCAGTGCTGTCACATGACAGTAAAAGAATGGGACCCAAGATGCATTACACTGAATGCATGTTGACGGAGACCTTGTCTACATGAGAAATTTGCACCAGTTTAGCTAAATCATTCTAGAATTTGCAAGTTTAAAAAATGACATGTCTCATGTAGACAAGGCCTGAAACAGAACAGCTGGACAAGGAGCAGTGAAAGTTCGGAATAATGAGATGGCATGTTTGCACGTCACAGATCAGGCATCAGCGTTCCCATCGACCTTTTGCTGCTGCATCCTCACATCAGTGGGGTTTGTTTCAGCCTTGGAGCAATACTGCTCATTACAGAGGAGTTTGTCAGTTATAGATTCTGGCCCTGTATGGATTTTGGCAAACACTGGCTCTGTATCATTTGAGGGCTCATCAGCAGCAAGGGAGGCAGACATAATTTTGACTTCTTCATATTTTTCCTACTTTTGTCATGAGACACAAAGAGGAGCGTTCCTCATCAGTACTCTCTGCTTCTCGAATGTTCAGACTTTTGCTTTCTCTAATGTGCCTAAAATTGCTAGAAATCCGCTAAGAATTGGGCATGCAGCTAGGTGCTGTTAAAGCATCCTGTTACCTTTTTGAACCATGTCCTGTGCACCATTCTAGCTGCTTGTTTGTTTCATCCATCTGTTATGTCCTGTCTTCTAGAACATGAATTCTTTGGGGTGAGGGCAGTCATTCACTATATGCTCATATAACAGCCACCACAATAGGGACCACCATGACTGAGGCCTTGAGGGGCTGCTGCAATATAATTGTTAAATAACAAACATAAGAGAAATTTCTGAAGAACTTTTGATCTCTTGAAAAGTTGGCTGCTTCTAAATTGGAATAGGAAACTGCCAGCCTCTGCCATGTATTCGGTTCCCATTCGGAATCAAAAGCAATGGAGTACATTGGGTCTGAATCCAGTAAATGCATTCAGGCAGAGGCTGCTGGTTCAAATCCTATTTCATTTCTATTATTTTATCACTTCTGGTTCATACTGGAAATGGGAGGAAATAAAATGGACCCTGACCTCAGCAACTGTCTTATGAAAATTGCTAAACATGGAGACTAAGGAAGCAATGGGGTTCTGGCCTTATTTACCCATTTTGCCCATCCCCAGTGGGGAGACTGTAAACATTTTCTTGCTTCTTGTGTATCAACATTGTCCCAAAGTCTTTTGTTTTTTTTTCTAGCTTACATGAATGTTGAAAATGCCCGCTCCTATTAGAAACAGCACAACAAATGGAAATTATGGGCAGCATTTCACTAAGGTCTGTGTGCCTAAGAATTGTACCCTTATTGTTTATTTCATTACAAATCTTTCTTTGAGTGGCTATGGATAAAAAGGAAAGTCGTCCTAAAGGAAATATGACTCACAGAGATTAGATAAATAAGACAACCCTAGAAACCATAGGAAAAACACTTCTTTGGCATTCAGGGTCTAACAAATCGTTTAATGGTTTATAACTGCAATGTTATAATGTAAATAAGAAGCTATTTATGAAACAAAATTTTTAGATAAGCAAAATTCAAACACAATCTTATTAAGAAAATAAAATGTTCGAAAGGTACTTATTCTTGCAGCACTTTGTGAGTCTGCATCTACATTTTTAAACATGCCATTGTTTTCCCTCTACTATTGTTTGACTACTAAATAAATTAAACTGTATTATGACTATATATATTCCAAGGAAGATTTCTTCCCAAAGACAGACTCTACAGGAGTAGAGTGAACAATTAAGGTACATGGTTTACATGTGCACAGTTAAATGGTCCAATATGGAACTAATAAATAGAGCGAGCAATTTGCCTCTGTAAAATACCAAAAACGTGGCTTCAGAAATAGCACTTTCATCTACACAAATACACCCAGTTTTGCGGTAGGAAGGTGAAAAGGATTGATTACACAAACAATTTGTTCTGTCGTATTGCTACTGAATCTTTATCCAAAAAATGTTGTCTGTGCTCTGATTAGCAAATGCTTTTGTTAGCCATGTAACTGTTTTGTCAGTCATGGAAAAGTTTTTAATCCAAATTATAAGAATTAAACGACATCTTACAACAATGTATGGTTATTACTTCATAAATGGAAAGTACCCTCAAGTGAAGGTCCTTATTCAGAAAAATGCTGACCAGATATATTTGGTATGTAACTGTACATGAGAAATGCTTTCCTTTCACTGAGAGAAAATTTTAAGGCCCCAGTTCAGCAGAGTCTTTTCCTAATCACCAAAACACTAGCCTCAAGGGTTTGCTGAATGGGGGCCCACATGAGAAATGAAGGCAGCTATTTGTATTGTGGAAGCTAACTGTAGATGGCAAATAGACTTCAATATCCAATCAGAGAGCAGGGATTTGGACCATTGGTGACACAGATTGTTTCAAGTGGCTGATACAAACTTCTCAGTTCAGAGCTGTGCAGATTCAGGTTTTGATTTTGGTCCTGATTTCTGGACCTGACTGCTAATGCATGGGGTGTTTACACCTGGAGTTTTTGTCCTGTTATAAAGCTGGTTCCCAGTCCAGATTTGGATCCAGACTTCTTCAAAGTCTGGGCTGTTCAGATCTTGTGTTTTGGAACTGGTCTGTCTCTAACTCGTAGGTACCAGTGCGTTGGTCCTGGCCTGCTTTCCTGCTGTTGTCACTGTGGTACAGATAAGTGAGTGCGTGACAGCTGTTCTCTAGGTACAACGTTCTGTTTCAGAGCAATGCTGCCTGAAGTAGGCTGAGCCGAGCTGGAAGCAGATGGTTTGGACTTTTGAAATCTGTCTGTGATAGGACACAACAACTCTGCCTATTTTCTGCCAGTTAGAAAGTCGCCCCCCATCTTAGACATCAGACAGGTGTACTGGATGCAGGCCTGGGAGCTGAAGGCCCTGCTATGCAGTCAGTGGGATACAGAAAACACGACAATGTCAAACACATGAGAGAGTGAGGTGGGAAGGCAGGGCCTTATCTCATCATGCCAGTGTGATTAGTTGTAGAGCTGAGCACTACTCTCATTTAAATGTTAATATTGGCACACAATAAAGTCCATTAAAAGAACATCATTAGGGTGTCAAAGTCAAGTACATAAATTAGGAAATGCCAGAACTGAGCTTGCCTGTGCATCTGTCTCCCAGTCTGGTCCCTCCCCAGACTCCTCAGTACAGCTGCACCCATACCCCTTCTTTGGCTCTCTGTCCCAGCCTCTTTGCCCAGTCACTCCCCGTTCTTCTGTCACACCCGATTTCTCTCTCCTCCCCTGCCCCTGATCCTCCCCAGCTGCTTCCTGTCCAGGTCCCAGTCTCCCTGTCCAGCCAGTCCCAGTCTCCTCCCTTCCTTGAGTGCCGCCTCCTGAAAGATGGCTTCCTGTCTGTTTCCCTTCTGCCTCCATCACTGGTTCTGAGTCCAGTCTCCTGCCCTGCCCCAGCTTCTATCCTAGCTTTTCCTCCCCTCTCTTCAGGCTCCCAGCCACTCCCAGTTCCAGCCTCCTAGCTTGCCCTACCCCTCCTCCAGACTCCTTGTTCCAATCTATTCCTTTCCCTCCACCTGGTCCAACTCTTGTCCCTTCTGCATTGAAATAAGACAGCTTCCTCCTCCACATTGCCTAGGCCAGCAGGGCGTCATGGAGAGGCAGGCTCCCAGCTCTCAGTTCCAGTGACTAACCTCATCCCAGCCTGGAGCAGCCAATGCAGAGATAGTCCAACTTCAGCAGCCAACCGGGCTGCAGCATGCGCAGTTTCTCTGTGGGGATGCTGCATGTCCAGGCTGGCCAGCACTCGTATCTGTGAGAGGCTGGAGCTTGCTCTGTGAGCACAGAACCTTCAGCGATCTCAGCTAAGCTCTCGCAAGTCTGTTCTGACCATGTGCAAACTGCAACTTTTTGAAAACTTAAAACTTGCCAGAATAGGTGCCTTTTCAAGGGAATGGCAAATGACACATCCCTGATACAAAGGCCGCTCCTTGCCAAAGTTCAAGTGCCTGCTCTAGAGCACAGGGTTGCTAAAGTGTCCACACACAAAAATTAACATGTGCAAAAGAAATACTTTTCTCTAGCCTCCTTTGCAGAAATGGCTGGAGCGTTTGATTGAAATTTTCCAGACATTCAGCCTGAGGAAGGGCAGCTACCCACTCTGGAAACGTTTAGCCCAAACAAGTAAAGTTTAGCAAAGTTATAAGCAACTGAAAGCAGGGACTTATAACAGGAAGTGTCAGGCAACCTGACTAATAAAGCGTGCTCCCAGTTTTGCCTATCATAAGATCGGAGAAATCACACTGTACCATGCAGAATGTCTATGGAAAGAAATTTCATGCTTGAAAAATAAGAATATAGCAGTAGGAATATATTGCCAACCACCTGACCAGGATGGTGATGGTGATTGTGAAATGCTCAGAGAGATTAGAGAGGATACAAAGACAGAAAACTCAAAGTAAGAAGGGATTTCAACTATCCTCATATTGATTGGGTATATGTTACCTCAAGAAGTGATGTATAGATAACATTTCTAGACATCATAAATGACTGCTTCTTGGATTATCTTGTCCTGGAACAAAAGAGGGGAGAGACAATTCTTGACTGAGTTCTAAGAGGAGCACAGGTTCTGGTCCAAGAGGTGAATACAGCTGAACTTCTCAGTAATAGAGACTATAATGTAATTAAATTTGATTTAACTTCAAAATGGAGACCTAGACAAAAATGAGGAAGCTAGACAAATGGAAGTTAAAAGGAACAGTCACAAGAATGAAATGCCTTTACACATAATGGGGAGTAGTTTAAAAAATCATAATAGAGTCTCAAACTAAATGTATAACTCAAATAATAATAATAAACAATTAATAACAGTGAAAGGACCAAAAATGTTACCATGGTTAATTAAACAGCAGAGTAAAAGAGGAGGTTAGAAGCAAAAAGGCATCTATTAACAATCAAAGTGAAATCCTAGCGAGGAAAATAGAAAGGAGCATAAACTCTGGAGCATCAAGCGTAAATATATAAGAAGTCAGGAAAGAAAGAATTTGAAGAGCAACTAGCTAACTACACAAAAATAAGTACATCAAAAGAAGACAGTCTGCCAAACTTTCTTTCTTCTGACAACTAATGAAAGTTTCCAGGTTACAGGCCCAGGTTCTCTTGGGGGACTTCAGTCACCCTGACATCTGCTGGGAGAGCAACACAACAGAGAACAGACAATCCAGGAAGTTTTTGGAGAGTCCTGGGGACAACATCCTGGTGTGCAAATGCTGGAGGAACTAACTAGGGCCCATGGTCCTCTTGACCTGCTGCTCCTAAACAGGGAAGATTTGGTAGGAAGTGTAGGAATAAAGGGGCAGTTTTTAGAATGGGGAGATGCAAACAGTAGGTGCTCCAAAGATCTGTAACAGGTCCTGTGAGGTTAAACATATACATAAATGATCTGGGAGAAGAGGTGAACAGTGAGGTGCCAAAATTTGAAGACAATACAAAATTACTCAAGACACTTAAGTCCAAAGCTGACTGCAAAGACTTACGAAGGGATGTCTGCAGACTGAACAGGCCTAGTTCTTTCATATCCAACTTCTTCTCCACTGTAACCCCCATATCCTTTTCTGCAGAACTGCTGCCTAGCTTGTCGGTCCCCACTCTGTAGCTGTGCATGGCATTCTTCCATCCTAAGTGCAGGACTCTGCACTTGTCCTTGTTGAACCTCATCAGATTTCTTTTGGCTCAAGCCTCCAATTTATTTAGGTCCTTCTGTCTCCTATTCCTCCCTTCCAGGGTATCTACCACTCTGCCTAGCTTAGTGTCATCTGCAAACTTGCTGAGGGTGCAATCTACCCCCTCTTCCAGATCATTAATGAAGATGTTGAACAAAACCGGCCCGAGGACCAACCCCTGGGGCACTCCACTTGTGACTGGCTGCCAGCTAGACATGGAGCCATTGATCACTACTTGTTGACCCTTTTGCTTTAGCCAATTCTCTATCCATTTTGTAGTCCATTCATCCAACCCAATTTTTTTAACTTGTTGATAAGAATACTGTGGGAGACCGTATCAAAATCTTTGCTAACATCAAGGTATATCACATCCACCGCTTTTCCCTCATCCACAGAACCAGTCACCTCTTCACAGAAAGCAATCAGGTTGGTCAGGCACGACTTTCCCTTGGTGAATCCATGTTGACTGCTCCTGATCACCTTCCTCTCTTTTAAGTGCCTTAAAATGGATTCGTTGAGGACCTGCTCCACGATTTTTCCAGGGATTGAGGTGAGGCTGACTGGCCTATAGTTCCCTGGATCCTCTTTCTTCCCTTTCTTGAAGATGGGCAATATATTTGCCTTTTTCCAGTCATCTGGGACCTCCCCCTGTTGCCATGAGCTTTCAAAGATAATAGCTAATGGCTCTGAAATCACATCAGCCAATTCCCTCAGCACCCTCGGGTGTCTAGCATCTGACCCCATGGACTTGTGTATGTCCAATCTTTCTAAATAGTCCTGGACTTGTGGTTTTGCGGGATGTTCACCTCCTCCCTATTCTGTGCCGCCCAGTGCAGTAGTCTGGGAGCTGACCTCCTCTGTGAAAACAGAGGCAAAAAAGGCATTGAGTATCTCAGCTTTCTCCACATCCTCTGTCACTACATTGGAGAACATAATCTCAACTATATATACAAAATGATGAAGTCTAAATTAGCTGTTACCAATCAAGAAAGATCTTGGAGCCATTGTTCATAGTTCTCTGAAAACATCTGCTCAGTGTGTAATCACAGTAAAAAAAAAAAAGCAAATACTTTTATGAGTCTTAAGGAAAAGGATAGATAATAAAACAGAAAATATCATAATACCTCTATATGAGTCCATGGTGTGAACAAACCTTGAAAGCTATGTGCAGTTATGGTTTCCCTATCTCAAAAAAAATTGTAGAATTGGAAAAGGTACAGGGCACCAAAATGATGAGGGAAGAGCTTCCATATGAGGAGAGAGAAAAAAGACTGGTAGTGTTCATCTTAGAAAGGAGACCATAAGGGGGGATTATGTTATTGGTGTATAAACTAATGAGTAGTGGGAGAAAATAAATAAGGAAGTGTTATTTACTCCTTTGCATACCAAAAAAAAAAAAAAAGTGTCACCCAATGAAGTTAATAGGCAGCAGGTTTAAAGAAACAAAAGGAAGTACTTCTTTACACAATGCACAGTCTAACTGTGGAACTGATGGTAAGGGGATTCTGTGAAGGCAAAAAGTATAACTGGCTTCAAAAGATAATTGGATAAGTTCATGGAGAACTGCATTCCTGACTAACTAATGGCTAATATCTAACTCATTCTCTGGGTGTCACTGAACCTTCAACTGCCAGAAGCTTGGACTGGACAAGAGGGGATGGATTATTTCAAATTGCCCTGTTCTTTTCATTCCCGCTAAAGAATATTGCACTAGCCACTGTCAGAAGAGAGGATACTGGGCTAGATGGACCATTGGTCTGACTCAGTATGGTTGTTGATATGATCTAATGTAGACATGGCAGTCAGGGGGTTTTGCCCTGCTAAAGTGCTCCTTCTTTCAATGGTTCCATCCCCATATAATGGTGGGCAGTCAAACCTCCAGACCAGTTCTGATATTTGGCATCTGTTGGGATTGTCTACAAGGGTCCAACTCTGTGAAGTGCACATCAGATTTTTCCACTGGTATTTGACCTTAGGACACCTACTCGTTATTCATTTCACATAGTTCACCCTACAGCCATCAGATAGTCATAACTTTCACTCTATACAACCTGGGTTACTCCTGATCCAGTGATATAATCGTGTATATTTTAATATCCCATCAGCATTCCCCTTCAGCTCCTACCAATGACAATGTACCATGCTTCAGACAAAAATTCAGTATTGTACTTATAAACAAATAACACCATTCAGTTATTTATAGCACAAACACATTTTTAAAAGACCTCTTATCAGAGTGCTGTGGCTGTAAGCACTAAACAATGTTTTACAGCTGCTGTGAGAACTTACCCCAAAGAATCAACATTTTCCCTTTCTAAAAGAATAACTACACAATGTCCTCATTGGACTCAGATGTGGAAATGTACAGACTCACTGCCACCCACATCACACTATTGTATCTCTAGACCAGAAATCAATTGCAGCACATTTTGCAAGCCACATCATCTTATTGTCTAGACTTCTCCATTAATTTTTTTCTCCTCTGTTAAAAACAAAACAAAGCCCCATCAAACAACCTCCACCCTAAACAGTCTTTTAAACTACTTGAATAAGATGATGGATTAAAACAACCCAATATAGGGTTTATACACACTGAAAAAAAAATGCAGCTAAGCCACCCTCTTATTGGACAGAAGGAAAAAGAGAGTGAGAGAGGACAGAGGAGAAAGAAGGTGGGGAAGAAAAATGACATGGGCTGCATGAGGCCCACGTGGTGTTCAGGCTTTACCCAGGCTGGTTGAAGGGGTGATGTCCCAGCCAAGCCAGTCATCTGGTTGTAAGACAGACAGTTCTGTGTTTGTTTTTTCCCCTCCCATTTGGTACTGATGTGGTTGTGTCCAGTATCGCATGAGGGGGTGGGGGGTGCCATTTTGGAAAGCATACAGCTCAGGTCATACTGTAAAAGCAGGGAGGGGCGCTCTGCAGAATGGCGGCCCTGTGTGCGGTGTGACACAGCATGTACTGGGTGTGTGAGGTCATGCCATGGGGGGTGGGATAACCATGGGCCCTTGTTCTGTATTCTGAGCATGTGTCTGTGGCCACCTAGATGTCTTTGGGTTCCATCTCTGAGATGGGCTCGTCAGACATCTTTCAGGATCAGGATCATGAGTAGAGCCTGTAAATCTGCAGATATCCATGGACCATGTTTGCGGATTGTGGATGGATGCAGATCCACATTTTATATCTAAAGCCTCGCAAATCTGTGGATATTCACTTTATACCCATGGACCATGTTTGCGGATCAGATGCAGAAACAAATTTTGTACTCGCTGTGGCAAAGCACCCCCTCAGTCTTTCTGGCCTGGGGTGGCCTCTCTTGGTGGGGCAGGCTTGGGGTAAGTCTGCCCCACACTGGAGGAGTCTTTTGGTTCTCCCCTCAGCATCTAGAGTGTTCGGGGTGGGCCTTGGTTTAGGGCTGAGGAAGGTCCCACCAATCCCCAGGGAGGGGGTGTGCTAGTCAGTCTAACACACCCAGAGCCTGGGGAAGTACCTTTTCTCAGGCGCCTTTGATGGATCTGTAGATGTGGTGGTGGTGTCACCCTGGGGGAGTCAGAGCCGTATCCACCCTTCCACCAGTCTTGTCCCTGGGCTTTTTCCTTTGCTGATCCCCTTCTGTGGAGAATCACTATCTCCTATCCTGGGGAAGTCTCTCCTACTGCTACAAACCTCCTAGCAGCTTCTCTCTCTCCTGTCCAGTGTCTACCAGAGGTTGGGAGCAGTGGGAGGTTAATAGGCCTAGACTAGCCCTTGATTAGTTTCAGGTGCCTCTAATTGCCCTGCAGTAACCTCCCCTGCTGCCTGCAAGGAAAAGGGCCTTTAACATTCTCGGGCTGACATGCCTGCCCTCAGGTAATCTTTTGTAGCCACCCAGCCTGATTTTACCACACTGTGCTGAGCTCTAATGATGACGTGGATCCTGGGATCCCAGGAGTTGGTGGTGGCAACAGCCATGATGATGAAGTTCCATCCTTCCTGTCCATCAATCCTGCTGTCCTTTCAGAGAGCTCCAGATAAATAATGTTGAAAATGGGGTAGCAGCCACCTTCCACTCACATTAATCAATCACAACACATGCCGGTGATTTTCCTCCCAATTCCAGGAGCTTTCAATTTCCTGCCATGCCACCCCGCTACTTTACAAGGAGCCTAGCCCACCCTTTAGCACAGCACTTTCGATGCACACAATCCATCTTGTACCAGCTTGTTGCTCACTTTTAGTTGAGGAGCTGAATTGGATAGGTGTTCCCTTGGACACCTGGCAGCACAGGCCTCTGTAACACAGCTCGAGCAGTCAAGCTTTATGCATGTGAAATGTGGTGTAAGGGAAGTTGGGAAGGGGAGGGGTATCTGTCCCCCACATACACATACACAGGGACATGGACACAGCATTCATGGCCATGAAGTAGCAGCCCCAACACATCAGGTTCTCATGAATTTAAATTCCATGAGTCCTCTCTTTCCCCAACCCAGGCTGTCCCTTCTTTTGGCCAATGTAGCATGGGTGTGGAGACCTAGAGCTAGGTGGGTAAGGAGGATGTAGGCTACACTGCCAGCAGCCTTGCAACACAGCCCTTGTACCAGTGCTCTCTGAAATTTCCCCAGGATATTTCATAGTCAGCGCTGCAGACTGAAAAATAACTAGCACGTTACCCCTGCAGGGATGTAATCATCTTGTGAGCTGTAAGCTTCATCCGAGTATCTCCTGCAGAAGGCAACCTTGCAGACAAGGCTTCCTGGGCACTAGAAACCTTGCTTCAGAAATGTTCTAAGTGATGGTTTTATTTTGTTTCCCACCCCTCCCCCCATTGCTTAGCCGATGGACACGGAGCCTTTGCTGCAGCCGGGAAAAATCAATATGATTACCACTTTGCCATAGGGCTACATCTCACTACAATATCCTGGACAAGCAGGAGACACATCACTCACAGATAATGCTGCATTGCAGCTAGAGCCGAAATGAAGAGGTGGAGAAAGAGGGAGAAAAAAGCTACCCAGATCATCTCTGCTACGAGAGCAATTACAGAAGGTATCAGAATTTTAAGATGGGTACATTATCAATGGAGAGAGCAATGGTTAAAGATTAGTAGCTATTACAGAGCTTCTATATAAGCGGCTTACTTGTCTATGCAGCAGCTTGTGCCTTCTCATAGGTGACCTCTCTTTCTGAGCCTTTTCAATTTCATTATTAGAAGACCAAACCCTGTGCTGATTGGTGTAATTCTCAGAGGGTGATCACTTTAGTTGGAAAACAGCTGTGCCAGTTCAAAGTATTTTATAGTTTTATCATCTATTCCAGGAGCACAGGAAACTTATGGTTGTGATGTATGGTTTTTTTAGAGGGTGAAAAGAGTCTGGAGGGAAGGATATAGCTGGAGTTCAGGAACGCCAAACAACTTATTCTGAATAAAATTAAAATATCTCATCTCTCCTCTTCTGCTTCTCTGTAGATTTCTTTTCAATTAGCTCTGAAATATATTCATCCAAGTGGAACTGTTACATTCCTCTCCGCTGCCAAGAAAAAAATGTGAAATCTTGAAAGCACAAGAAGGCTAAATGTAAACTATTCACAGGAAGCATGTTGCATATGTAAGTTATTATATTGATTCAGCCTTCTAAAACATTTGGATTTAAATACCAGGTGATGGCTGATCTGCCTTGCAGGCCACCAACTTCCTCGCCCCAGTGTCTGTTCCCATGCATGGCGGGCTGAGTGTCAGACTGCTCAGTGTGAGAAGGGTCTAAGAAATTATGTGACAGATTTGGGCCAGGATCCATAGTTCCCAAATGAAATCATTCATATTTTCCTCCCTCTAAACTAAACACAGGACTCATGGCAGGTGTTCTGCATAATTACCAGAACCTGTCTTAGCCTTTTAAAAATATTTGCCCTTCTAATAGCTTAAACTGCATAAAAATAATGGGAATGTTTTCCATAAAGACAAAGGTAGAATCTTTTTTATCCTGAGTTATGGATTAAAAACTACAAATGAACCCTATGCATGCCCCCTTGATATTGAATGAGTGATGCATGTCAGTCCCTGGAGCCCATATTCTATGATGGAAGGTCACGGAACAGCTTGTAATATTGGGGAGCTGTTCTGAAACCAAAGCTTTCACTGGTGAAGTGCTGCACATTGAGCATGTTCTGCCGTGCTAATGCCAGCTGGCTGCAGCCAATGAGACATCAGCTGGCATAAACATTTGCACAGGTGAGATAAAGCGGCAGTGATGGGGTCTGGTGTTTTTAGCCCATTTGCCTGAGCATTGTAACTTGCTGAGAAACATAAAATCCAATCAGGCAATAATCAACAGCTACACTGGGGCTAGCAGAGAAGCTTGCTCCTCTTCTTACTCAGTTACTTTGAGTTTAAAGTGGCTAAATGGCCTCAGACTTTTCATTTATGAAACTCCCTTGAAAGGTAAATGGTGGGCCCAGTCTGGACCCATCCTCACCTGCAGCAAAGAGGATGGACTGATGAGAAGCTGGATCTCCTCAGCTGTAGATTCTGCCTTAGAGCCTATGTTACAACCCCTGCATTCACTGGCAGAAGGAGATTTGCAGATGTGTTTCACTGAGAGAAGGTCCCAGTGCTGGTCACTGGTCACTCGAAGCTATTGGATGGGCCACTGGAGAGGTGTTGTAGCCTCTGTTAGGATTGAGAGCTACAAACAGGTCTGCCCCTCAGCTCTGGCCAGCTGGGGAGCACTAGGCCTCTCTGAGGAATGAAGTCTGACTCTCTGAGAGAAAAAATACTAGAGCAGTTAACATTTAGTATAGCAGTTCTACTATGCTGGAATTAAATCCCCTCCCATAGGCTCTAAAAGGGACAATCCTGATTGCAGAGCTAGGAAAGGATGGGAGAACAAACCAGGTGTCTCTGGACAAGACGGAAATGCAAGCAGGCTGCATGGAAACTAATTAAAAGCACCATGATAGAGGGTCCAGCCTCTTGTATACCCCAAATCAAAAAACAAAACCTAACCAAAAAGCCAGTAAGAGGGCTAAAGCAATGCCACCATGGCTAAAGAACTGAATGGAAGCAGTAGAAAGAGGCAAAAAGGTATTCTTTAAAAATTGGGGTCACATCCTTCTGAGGAAAATAGAAAAGTGTATAAATTCTGGCAAGTTCAGTGTGAAATCAGGCAGGCCAAAAAAGAATTTGAAGAGCAACTGTGATAGAGGTCTATACAATCATAACTGGTGTGGAGAAAGTAAATAAAGAAGTGTTATTTACTCCTTCTCATAACACAAGAAATAGGGGTTACCAAATGAAATTCATAGGCAGCAGGTTTAAAACATACAAAAGGAAGTATTTCTTTACACAATGCAACTCCTTGCCAGAGGTTGCTGTGAAGGCCAAGACTGTAATGGTGTTAAAAAAAATAAATAAATTAGAGAAGTTCTTGGAGGATAGGTCTATCAATGGCTATTAGCCAGGAATTGCGGTTTGGCAGAAGTTGGGAATGGGTGACGGGATGGGTCATCTAATGATTACCTGTTCTATGCATTCCCTCAGAAGCAACTGGCATTGGCTACTTGTCAGAAGACAGGATACTGGGCTAGATTGACCATTGGTCTGACCCAATATGGCTGTTCTTAGGTTCTTAATTAGCAAAAAACACAACTAACGGGAGGAAAAAAGCACATCAGAAGCAGGAAGGTCTGCCAAACAATCAGAGGCCACTGGGAAATCAAGGTGCTAACGAAGCATTCAAGGATGACAAGGCCATTGCAGAGAAACTAAATTAATTCTTTGAATTGGTCTTCACTACAGAGGATATGAGGGAGATTCCTATACCTGATCCATTTGTCACCTTTTAGGTGACAAATCTGATAAACTGTGCCATATTCAGGTGTCAAAAGAGAAGGTTTTAGGCCAAGTTGATAAATCAAGCAACAAAAAGTCACCAGGACCAGAAGGCATTCACCCAAGAGTTCTGAAGGAACTTAAATATGAAACTGCAGAACTACTAACTGTGATATATAACCTATCACTTAAATCAGCCTCCGCATCAGATGGCTGGGGGATAGCTAAAAATTCTTAAATTCTTAAAAAAGTCTTGAGAAGCAATCCTGGCAACTGGTTGACTCAATGGTAAAGAAAAGAATTATGATATACATAATAGGTTGGAGAAGTGTCAAAGTAGCTTTTGTAAAGAGAAATCTTGTATCACCAATCTATAAGAATTATTTGTGAGTGTCAACAAATATGTGGACAATGGTGATCTAGTTGATATAGTGAACTTAGAATTTCAGAAAGCCTTTGATCGGGTCCCTCATCATAGGCTTTTAAACAAAGTAAGCTGTTTTGGGGTAAGAGGCAATGGATTCAAACTAGAACAGAGCAGATTTAGAAGAAATCTCAGGAAAAATTTCCTAGCTGTAAGAACACTAGGACAATGGAACAAATTGCCTAGAGAGGTTATGGAAGTTCCCACTGGAGTTTTTCAAAAGAAGGCTGGATAGCTATCTGTCTTGGATAGTTAAGACACAACAAATCCTGCATCTTGGCAGGGGGTTAGACTAGACCCTTGGCTAGACCCCTTTAAGCCTATGGTTCTATGATTCTATAGATTAGAATTGGAAAAAGTACAGAGAAGGCAACAAAAATGAGGAGGGGGTATGGAACAGCTTCCATATGAGGAGAGAGAAAAAGAGCAACTATTCAGCTTCACAAAGAGACAACTAAGGGGGGATATGATGGAGGTGTATAAAATCATGATTGGTGGAGAGAAAATGAGTAAGGAAGTGTTATTTACCCCCTCACATAAGACAAGAGCAGGGACCACCTCATGAAATTAATAGATTTAAAACTAACAAAAGGAAGTACTTCTTCACACAATGCACAGTCAACCTGTTGAACTTTCTGCCAGGAAATGTTGTGAAGGCCAAAAGTATAACCTGGTTCAAAAGAATTGGATAAATTCATGACAGATAGGTCTATCAATGGCTATTAGTCAAGATGGTCAAAGACACAACCCCATTCTCTGGGTGTCCCTAAATCTCTGACTGCCAGAAGGTAGGAGTGGACCACAGGGGATGGATCACTCAATAATTGCTCTGTTCTGTTCATTCCCTCTTGCAGCATCTGGCATCAGCCACTATCATAAAGAAGGTCACTGGACTAGCTGGATCCCTGGTCTGACCTAATATGGCCATTCTCATGTTCTCATGGATTCCAATGCTTACATTAGAATGAGTGTTTTTTATGTACTATTGCTAAATATGTAGGAAAACTGATGGTGATAATATCTGTCAATGTAAGTATATGTGTATCCCTTCTAGAGACATATACAATGTCTAGATGGATCATATTACCTTTGCTTTAATGATAGATCAGTACAAGTTCTTATTTTCCTGGAAAAATCTCTTTTCCCTCACATCCTATGTTTAAATATGATACAGTAAGTATGATTATCAGAGTTGAGTGAAAAATTAACAACCAAGTATGTAGGGTAAATTTTACCCCCTTCTGTGATCTTGGTATATGAATATAACTCAGAAAACCTAATGATAAAAATGATGAAGATGATATGTGATGTTGACTGGCTGGATTTCCTCAATTCTAGATCTCCTTTTGCCACGCTGATTGTGTGATATGGAAATTGTTACTCTTCTTGAAAAATGAGTAAAAGTCTCAATAGAAATTCTGGGAAAAGTACTTTATGGGTTTTATCATAAGCTAGGACTTGACTACAGAAAAAATATTACAAAAGATTCATCTTGTTAGTAATCTGCTATGTATTATAGTTAAATTCTGATAAATCTGTCATCTACATAACATCACTACAGTGCTATGTAATAACCATTGAAGTTGCATTGTTGAACATCTAATTTGTTGTATTATAGACCGATATTCTGGTTTTATGTATTGTTGACATGTGGTGCCTTAAAATACCTCCATGGCATTACTGGTAACCAATGCTGATGAGCTGGTGCATTATTGGAAAAGATGGCTTTTATTCTAAAAGCTAAATCTCCTGAGGCAATGGATCCAATAGAAAATCAATAACCAAAACCAGCTGGTGTTTAAAATATGCAAAGCAGGGTACCTGAACTTTGCATTAGAAATGGATGAATGAGGGTGAGAGAAAAATTCGCTAAAAAAGCTCTCAGTTCTCTATGCGAAGCTACAGCCTTTGGAAATCAAATTAAATGACAACATGGAACTATTCAGAGCAGTATGGTCCCCTTTCATTGGTACAGCTGACGAACATATACAGCAATAATGTCATGCAGACTATTAATTCTTAATTTTAAAAAAACCCTAAAAACCAGTTTCTGGCATTAACCATGAAATCAAGCTACTATTGCGAACCAACAGAACGATTTTCAGAAGCGAACTGAAACCTTCATTTCCATTTTTGTTACCACTGTATTTGAACATCTTATAAAAAAGGATTATATATTAGAAGGCTTCGCCTATCTTGCAGGCTGTGGATGATGCTTATCAGCTCACAACGTGATGCTGTGAAACTTTATTATTATGGCCCATATTAAAGTTTTTCCTCTCCTCTCTTCACCCAGCACAATTTGTCACCTCGCTTGTGTTATGGGAGTGGCTGTGTTGCATTGCTATTTGTAAGTACTTTTACTAACGCATTTATAATCCTGATGGACTGGCTTGTGGACCACATGGGACAGAACTCTCATTGGATCTGGGAGAAGGCTACAGAACTCATCGCCAGAAGAAGGAAGAACAACCACCACCCTCCATGCATTGAAAGCCAAGGACAAACTCTTTGTCCCCCCCCACTCCCAGGCTGAGAAACACAGGCCTCTCATTGTCACAGCTCCATTTCATAGTAAGACCAAAAGCTCTGAGTCTGATTCTTGGAGGAAGACAGCAAGAGAGCACTGACATCTCTGAACATATGGGAAAAGCAAAGACACTACAGTGGTGAGGGCTAGATAAGGGAACTGGATAGGCAGATGATGAATTAGCATGTAGAACTGCAGCCATGCTGGGTGCTTTGAGCTACATTGTGCCGTGAAGGTACCAGCCTCTGGTGGGGTGCAGGGTGGAGGCTGTGGCAGGGTAAGCTATGCATTACAACCCCCACCGCCCTTCACCAGGGCACAGCCTGTGCTTTCCTTAGGAGGAGGAAGGAAGGAGCCCAGAACAGAGCAGTCTCAGGTGATGGAGGGTAGCTGGAAGCAGCACAAGATGGCCAGGCAGCAGCTGCTGTAAGCATCTAAGAATCACACCATGTGGCTTTGCAAAATGAATCCACCCCAATTATTTGTGTGTGAGTCATCTGCCAGTCAGAGATGCACCACATCCACGTTCTCCTTGCTGTTAACTAGGTCTGTCAATTAATCACAGTTAACTCAAGCAACTAATTTGTTTTGAGTTAACTCAATTAAAAATTAATCATGACTAATTTCAGTTGTAATCGGACTCTTAAACAATAATAGAATACCATTTTAAATGTATTTGAAATATTTTTGGATGTTTTCCTACGTTTTCAAATCTATTGATTTCAATTACAACATAGAATACAAAGTGTACACTGGTCACTTCATATTATTATTTTTTTTACAAATATTTGCACTGTAAAAAAGAGAAACAAAATAAATAGTATATTTCAATCCATCGCATACTTCTATTGTAGCTCAATCTCTTTATCCAGAAAGTGCAACTTCCAGATGTAGATTTTTTGGTCATAGAACTGCACTCAAAAACAAAAAAATGTACATCATTAGTGCCTACAAATCCACTCGGTTCTACATCTTGTTCAGCCAGTTGGTAAGACAAGCCAGTTTGTTCACATTCATGGGAGATAATGCTGCCCGCTTCTTATTTACAAAGTCACCAGCAAGTGAGGACAGTTGTTCACATAGCACTGTTATAGGCAGTGTTGCAAGGTATTTGAGTGCCAGACGTGATAAACATTCATATTCCCCTTCATGCTTTGGCCACCATTCCAGAGGACATGCTTCCATGCTGATGATGCTCAATAAAAAAAATGCATTAATTAAATTTGCGACTGAATTTCTTGGTGAAGAATTGCATGTTTCCTGCCCTGTGGCTTTTACCCACATTCTGCCATATATGTCATGTTATGGCAGGCTCGGATGTTGACCCAGCACACGTTGTTCTATTTAAGAACACTTGCACTGCAGATTTGACAAAACACAAAGAGGGTTCCAATGTGAGATTTCTGAAGATAGCTCCAGCACTCGACCCAAGGTTTAAGAATCTGAAGTCCCTTCCAAAATCTGAGGGGGAAAAGGTGTAGCACATAGACTCATGGATTTTAAGGTCAGAAGGTACCATTATGATAATCTAGTCTGACCTACTGCACAACGCAGGCCACAGAACCTCACCCATCCACTCCTGTAATAGACCCATAACCTATGACTGAGTTACTGAAGTCCTCAAATAATGATTTAAAGACTTTGAGGAACAGAGAATCCACCAGCAAGTGATCCGTGCCCCATGCTGCATTTTCCTTGAGAACCCTGTGGACATCTGCTGACTGCCACCACTGCCCCAAACCTCCATACAGGTTAATGTCCCTTCCTGCCAGGCCTGTGTGTGAGGCTCACGAACTCTTAGTCCAGGGACATGTTGGCGATTGTGCCAATGCCCTGTCACACTGCCACAAAAGGTCAGGTGTTACAACTGTAAGCCTTGTCAGCCGTGCTGGCACCAGAACCACAGGCTGCCAAGGAAGGGGAATGCCCGCAGGGGATGTTGAGAAGAAACGTGTGGTACTTTTTAAGCCAGGGAGATGGGTATGCTCCAGAAAGCTTTCCACCTTAGGGCAGATGCCCATACACTTGCTCTTTGTCCTCCACCGCCTCCTGAAAATCCCTCCCCTACTGTAAATGAGGGCATTGGGCCTGGGAGACATGGGGATCACAGCAGGATGTTCAGAATGATGCATGGAATGGCAACTGAATAGTGACAAGGGGGTACTGGCAGTGCTGTGGCCGCTCTTTGCTCTGCTGCCATTTAGGCCAGTGGCAAAATTCCTATTAAATGAGTGGGAGGCGGAACAGGCCTCTAAAAAGGCCTCCTAAGGAAGGTTGGGTAGACAAGGTTGGTTCAGTTACACAAAAAACATTCTTACAATAGCTGAAACCCCTCTGTGCCACTGTCTGGATTAGGTCTGACCATTAATAAAATTATTTAATGCCAATACAACAGAATCATGATTCTTACCAGATATGCCATGCCAGGTACCAGTGGAAAGGTTGTAATTTGCTCAGTGTAATAACAATAATAAAGTGACATAATGTATTAATAAGTTTATATGTACGTATCTGTTTTGTATTACATATTTTAAATATGTCTGGTATGTTGGCATTTCACACTTGTTTCTGGGTGACACGCCCAGACAGGGCAGCAGAAGCACTGACCCTGCTTCATGGCCCATCAAGGCAACTCACATGTACAATGAATCCAGTGAAAGATTCATGAACCCATGGGCTGCACCTTACGAGTCAACAGGACATGTAAGAACATGCCTACAGACAGGGGACTCTGTGCCTTTTCCATGCCATGTGCTGTGCGTCTGTCCTTGGGGCTAGGAAAGTACAAATCTCATGGCAGAAACTATAAAATGCAGCTGCACTATCTCATCTGGAGTTCACTCCTGCTTCCTACTTCTGGATCAATTCATCTGCAACTAAAGTTATGAAACAAAGGACTGAGACCCATCCAGGTACTGGATGTATACCGGAGGGAGCATACAAGCCTGCAGACGCCACGATTTTGTTAAGAACCTGATATATATGGACTTTAAAGTCATTTGTATGTATCTGATTGGTTTAATCATTTAACATCTCTCTTCTCCTTTGCCTCTTTCCTTTTATAAAAAAAACCTTTGGTTTTAGTTACTAAAGGATTGGCTGGCAGCGTGGTACTTTGGGTAAGATCCAAACTCATACTGATTCGGTAATGTGGCTGACCCTTTGGGGATCAGGAGAACATTTTTGGTAAAGGGAATAGCATTTTAATGACTTGACTCTTTGCTGGATCTGGTTGTTAAGTGGGGGCCTGAGACTGAAATGCAGTAAAGGGGGCTGTATAACTTCTTTTTAGCTTCTTGATCATCAGCGTGGGGAATCAGCAGCACTGCTTGTGACTGGTTGGTGAATCTAACTTCAGTGTTACTCAGCAGTAACACTCCAGTGTGGGAGAATATGCTCTCCTTTGAAGCCTGCCTGATCCTGGCATTTTCAGGTGGACTACCCTAGGCATGGATGGGTCTCATCCTCTCCAGAAAACTATCCTGTAGGCTGCAAAACCTCTATTATGTGACCAGTCAATGGACAGAGGACTCTTAAAGTGAGACATCTCTTAATAAAAGTGGATTGTCATTGTACTGGAAATGCTGAAGGGAATCAAGTAAAAATCAAATCAGACATCTTTGGCACTAACATTAGTTTTAGATTTTAGAATCATAGAATATTAGAGTGAGAAGGGACCTCAGGAGGTATCTAGTCCAACCCGCTGCTCAAAGCAGGACAGTCCTCAGCTAAATCATCCCGGAGAGGGTTTTGTCAAGCCTCAGCTTAAAAACATCTAAAGATGGAGATTCTACCACCTCCCTAGGTAACCCATTCCAATGCTTTACCACCCTCCTAGTGAAAAACTTTTTCCTAATGTCCAATCTAGACCTCCCCCACTGCAACTTGAGACCGATACTCCTTCTTCTGTCATCTGCCACCACTGAGAACAGGCTAGCTCCATCCTCTCTGGAACCCCCTTTCAGGTAGTTAAAATCTGCTATCAAATCCCCCCTCACTTTTCTCTTCTGCAGACTAAACATGCCTAGTTCTTTCAGCCTAATCTTTAATAATCTTACATTCAAATACTTCCATATTTAACATACACAAATATTTTAAATTGGGTGGTGCAATTGGAAAGAAAGTCCTGTCACATCTGTTTATTAATATGAACCTCAAGTAGCATTTCTGTCTCTTTCTCTACCTGTTATGTATTTTCTATCACAGTTGTCTTGAATGCCCTGCATGGCAATTAATATATGAAGAGAAGAAAGCTATTTGTGTATCATGCATATGCCTCTTCCATAAGAAAAAACAAATTAGAATAAATATCAGATCAGAATCCCATTAGGGCAGAAATCAAGTAACCATAGAAATGGTGCATAGGAAGGTTTGTGTGTCAAGCAGCCCACTCATGGTACATTGACTGTGGCTGGTTTGAACTAGCAGCCTCTAGATATGCTCATTCCTCTCTTCATGGCTGAGAGGAACTTGAGGTCTCATAAACTAGCTCTGCCCACCTCTGCTTTGAAATGATATATGTAATTTAATTTAATATGCATTTAATTAAGCTTTATTTATAAGAACATTACCCTTCCCACACACTTATTGGCAGGCAGGAAGGGAAATAGATTCCCAGGAAAGAAAGACATGGTTTGAGGGAAAGGGCAGGCATCATGAACTGATCCCCAACAACTGCAAACAACGGCTGACTGCTGGCTGATTTTGGCAGTGTCGGTTTTAATGTCCGTCTCCTGTGTCAGCAGGGAGAGAAGTGAGAGGCTACGAATGCACAGCATGTGTCACTGTACTGTATCTCCTTCTCACCTAACTTTACTGCCTATATTGACTGGATGGTGGATGTCAGAAAATAAGAGCACAGGAACAGCCATACTGGCTCACAATGGTCTGTCTAGCCCTGTATCCTGTCTTCCAACAGGGTCCAGAGAAGGATGCTTCAGACCATGTCATCCAATCCCATCTTCTGGCAGTAGGAGATTTAGGAATACTCAGACTATGGAGCCGTGTCCCCACCATCTTGGCAAATAGCCATTGAAGTACCTATCCTCCATGAATCTGTGTCTTGAGTGATAACAGCTAATTCAGATATCATTTCGTATGTATAGTTGGGATTAAGTTCTCCAATGTGCATTAATTTAAATTTAGCACCTTGAATTTCTTCTGCCATTTTCTTGCCCAGTTTTGTGAAATCCCCTTGGAACATTTGTAATCAGTTTTGTACTTAAATATCTTGAGTAATTTTGTATCATCTGCAAACTTTGACACCTCACTCTTTATCCCATTTTCTAGCTCATTTATGAATATGTTGAACAGTACCAGCTCCAGGACAGACTCCTGGAGGATACTGCTATTTACCTTTCTCCGTTTTGAAAACTGACTATTTATTCTTACCCTTTCTCCCTATCTTTTAACCAGTTACTGATCCTTGGGAGAACCTTTCCTCTTATCCCATGACTGCTTACTTTGCTTAAGGGCCTTTGGTGAGGGACCTTGTCAAAGGCTTTCTGTAAATTCATGTACACTATATCCACTAAATCACCCTTGTGCATATATTTGTTGATCTTCTCAAAGAATTCTAATAGATTGGTGAGGCATGATTTCCCTTACAGAAACCATAATGGCTCTTACTCAGCAAATTGAGTTCATCTATGTGTCTGAGAATTCTATTATTCACTATAGATTCAACCAGTTTCCCTGGTAATGAAGTTTCCTGGCCTGTAATTGCCCGGATCACCTCTGAAGCCTTTTTAAAATATTGGCATTCCATTAGCAATGCTCCAGTCATCTGGTACCAAAGCATAAATAGATATTTTAGCCCCTTGGGTGAGCAACCACATTTGTGACCTTTACCATTTTTTTCCATCACTTTTCCATCCATTTTGTGGCCTGGGTGGTTGCCCTGCTTGCCCCACCTCGGTTATAACCCTGTATGGTACAGTGGCTGGTATCAGGTTGACTCTTTGACAAACATTATTCCTATCTGAGTCTTTTTCTATGTATGTTGCATATGAGACTACCTGGGAAACTGTACAATATCTCCTCTCTTCTTTCTCTCTTATAGGACTTGTAGAACCTTGGATAAAGACATTGTGCATTAATCCTCTCTAAATTGATCAGATGGAACTGCTTAATTATAGATTCATGTAGTGGAAGGCCAGAGAAGACCATTAGTCTCACCTCCTGCGTAGCATAGGCACATTTCACCCAGTTGCTCCTCTGTTAAGCCCAGTAACTTGGTTTTCATTAAAGCACATCTTTCAGAATGCAGTCCAGTCTTCATTTGAAGACATCAAGATATAGGGAATCCATGACTTGCCTTAGTAGTTTGTTCCAATAGTTAATCATCCTCCTTGTTAAAAATATTGTTCCTTCTAATTTAAATTATCTGGCTTCATCTTCCAGCCATTGGTTCTTGTTCTGCCTTCCTCACCTAAAGAGCCCTTTAATATTCATTCTTTTCTCTCCTTAAAAACTTATTTGACACTATAGTCAAGTCACCCTTCAATCTTCTTTTTGACAAGCTAACCAGATGGAGCTCTTTAAATCTCTCACGGTAAGAGAGGCATTCTCTTGAGTCCTCCAACAATTTGTGTGGCTATTCTTTGCACCATCTTCAGTTTTTAAACATCCTTTTTAAAATGTGTTCTCCAGAACTGAGCACAGGGTTCCAGTGTCAGTCTCGCCAGTGCTATATACAGACAGAAAATCCCCTCTCTCCTCCACCTAGCTACCCTCCTTCCCCCCCCAGTTTATACATCCAAGGATAGAATTGGCCTATTTGCAACATAACTACACTAGGATTTTGTATTGAGTTGATTGTCCACTATAATTCTAATGCCTTTTCAGCTCACTGCATTTCAGGATAGAGTCCCCCAGTCTGTAGATATGGCTGGCATTCCATGTTCCTAGATGTCTAATTTTGCTTTTGTGTGTATTAAAACACATTTTGTTTGAATGGCCCAGCTTCACAAGGCAATCCAGATGACTCTGTATGACTGCCATGGCCCTCTCATAATTTATCATGCAGAGATTTTTTGTGCCGTCCACAAATTTTATCAGCAGTGATTTTAAATTTCCTGCTGGATCATTGATAAAAACGTTGCATGGCACTGAGCCAGGGGATGATCCCATGGAACCCCACTAGATACACGCCCATTTGACGATGATTCCCTGTGTACAACTAGCTTTTGACATGTCAATTAGCCAGTCGTCCATTTAACGTGTGCTTTATTGATATTGTATAGTGCTAGCTTTTTAATCAGAATGTCATGAGTTACATAATCAAACTTACAAAATTATCAGTATATTACATATATACTGTTACCTTTATCACATTTTTAATCTTGGTAAGAAAATGAAATCGGATTTTTTAGCAAGATCTATTTTCTGTAAAACCATGTTGACTGGCATTAATTATATTCCTGTACATTAATACTTTGTTCAATGAATCCCATATCAGCTTTCCCATTATGCCCAGATCTGATGCCTGATATAAAAAATTAATATCAGTCAGAGATCATCACAGCCAACTCTTTTAGGACTCTTGAGTTCAAGTTACCTGGACCTGAATCGTTATTAACAATGTTAAGGTCTCCAACTAGTCATAGCCCACACCACTGTTACGATAGCTTTTGTTTCAGATATATTTAAAAATAGAATCATAGAATATTAAAGATGGAAGGGACCTCAGGAAGTCATCTAGTCCACCCGCTCCTCAAAACAGGACCAACCCCAACTAAACCATCCCAACCAGGGCTTTATCTAGCCAGGCCTTAAAAGACCTCTAAGGATGGAGATGCCACCACGTCCCTAGGTAACCCATTCCAGTGCTTCACCATCCTCCTAGTGACAAACTTTTTCCTAAAAAATCCCACCTAGACCTCCCCCACTGCAACTTGAGACCGTTGCTCCTTGTTCTGTCATCTGCCACCACTGAGAATAACCTAGCTCCATGCTCCCTGGAACCCCCTTTCAGGTACTTAAAGGCTGCTATCAAATCCCCCCTCATTCTTCTCTTCTGTAGACTAAAGAAGCCTAGTTCCCTCAGCCTCTCCTCATAAGTCTTGTGCTCCAGCCTCCTAATCATTTTTGTTGCCCACCACTGGACCCTCTCCAACTTTTCTACATCCTTTTTGTAATGGGGGGGCTGAAAACTGGACACAATACTCCAAATGCAGTCTCACCAGTGCCAAATAGAGGGGAATAATTACTTCCCTCGATCTTCTGGCAACGCTCCTACTAATGCAGCCCAATATGCTATTAGCCTTCTTGGCAATAAGGGCACACTGCTGACCCATATACAGCTTCCTGTCCATTGTAGCCCCTAGGTTCTTTTCTGCAGAACTGCTGCCTAGCCAGTCTGTAGCTGTGCACAGGATTCTTATTGTCCCATTGTACTCAATGGAGACATAACAATAAGAGGAATAAGTAAATTTTACTTTTGGCTCACAAACTCTGCATTTACACAAAACTCCTAGTAGGTCAGAAAGACTCAGTTGATTTCAGTGGGGGCTGGATTGGCACGGAAAAGGGTCTAGCTCTTTCATACAGCTCTTTGTTGGAGCTGAGACATGCTCAGTACCTCAAGTAGAAATCACGGCTGTGCAGTCTGCGAAGGGATGCAGAATTGCAACGTGGACTACCCAAAACCAGCTCTTACTGCCCATCAGGGTGCAGAAATGCATCATAGCCCCTGTACTTCAGGTCTTGTGCACCTGTGGAAGGTACTCCAGGCTTTTGGTGTCTACTTCAGTGAAATGCTGCACCTAGTAATTTTAGATTAAATTAATTTTCCTGCATATTGTTCACAAATTAATTGCTAAAGAGTAATTAGAGAGTCAACAGGTGTGCTAGTTTGTGTAATACTTGTGCCCCATATCAGGCATGCCAGTTACTCCTTTGTCTGGAAGTATTTCAGAATCTTTGTGGTATATTTCTGAATGCTCGTGTTTCTTGAAAGTTGCACTGAAGGTGAGGTGTTTCCTCAAATTATAGGAAGATCTAAATTATTAATGATAGTGGTGTTTGTGTAGTGGTATTTTATGCCTATTGTATCATGGTACTTGACTGATTTCTGATAGCCATTAAAAATTATCTTTATTCCTGGCGTCATGTAAAATTGCAATGTTACATAAGGCAGTCAAGCAAGACTTACAATGAGTTGATCTGAAAGTAAAAATTCAGACAGACACTCACTTTCTATTATTCATCATGCAAAGGTACATCACTATCCCTGTCTCTGATTCCTCAAGAAGGTTTCAGAGGAAATATATATTTTCCAGTGGTATATCTGTGTTCTGCCTTTACTGGTTGTCTAGTTTGTTTCACACTGAAACTTCTATTTGTGCAGCAATATTTAATTGGTTATGGATGTGCTAAGCCTAACACTTGGTTCCACCTAAGAGGAATTTAGGATTTTGGTCTTTATGGAAAGAACGAAATAGAACGTGTCCTGTAAGCACAATAACAGAGGTTTCTGCATTGTTTTATATATATATATATATATATATAGACACACACACACACAATCTATATATCTTTTTTCTACTTAGTTTTCAAAATTCTATCTCTATTTTCAACAAACTTTTAACACTGGTATTTACATGTTTGCAGGTATCATGAATATCATTATACTCTTCCTATTTACATCTGTTGCATTCTTACCCCAAAATAGCACATTTTCATTTAACTGTTGGCATTCCATGGTGCAGCACATTTGGATTTGTGAATAATGCATCAGAATCTAATATTAGTTATAAGCAGCTGTAACTTTATTAATTAAAGCTCAGTTTGCAGACTATATGCAACTATTGGCTTTCTGAAGAGCAAAGGAAAAGATAAATGCCTTATGAACAAATAAACAGAGAGTTTTGTGGAACGTTCATCTTTTAGCAGTGAAATCTAAAATTAAAATCTATAATCTATACATATAATTAAAATCTTCAAAAATTCACTTATTCCTCCTACTTTTCCCCTCCCTTCTCACCCCCACACCACTGCTTTTTACTTTTGGAGTATTATATGTATTTCATTAAATTCTGCTCTTCTTTACTTCCAGAAAACACCCTGATAAAAACAAATAGCTAGGTCCATTCAAATACATGGCTTCTCACAGACATGGTAAGTTCCTAACTTCTTCAGATGCACGGCTGCTACAGTCAAAGTGAACTGGAATACTTTTATTTAAAGTAAAACTATTCAGGATTCTAGGGGAAACATTTTCAGACCTTGGGGCCTAAAGTGGGTCTCCTACATCCACACTTAGCCCCCCAGGTTGCAGTGATATTCCAGGTACGGTGAAGCCATTGCTACCTTTGATTTAAGTGGGATTTGTGAGTGCTCAGAACTTCTGAAACTCAGGTCTCCAATATCTAAGTGCCCATATATGGATTTAGCTTCCTCATCTCAGAAATGCTGATCTCGGTCATTATATGTAACCTCATCCCAGTGCTGACAGCCTGACCAAGCCCCTGTGCCCCTCTTCAGCACTGCGATAGGGTGGTATGCAGCCAGGATGCAATTCAGCCCTGGTGCTGACAGCAAGCTCCAAGCTTACACACCACTTTACTCCCTAATGAAGTTCTCAAAACAGAGCTGAGCAGGGACATAACTGGTGCCTAGGTCTAGCACTATGACTGGTAGAGTAAGGACCACTAGCATAGGTTCAGAGATTCGAGGCCAGAAGGGACCATCTCCTGTATAACACAGGCCAGAGACCTGGAGCAGAGCTTTTAGAAAAACATCCAGTCTTGATTTAAAAATTGCCCATTATGTAGAATCTACCGTGACCTTCAGTAAATTGCCCCATGGTTAATTACACTCACCGTTAAAATTTACCCCTTGTTTCCAGTCTGTATCTGTTTAGCATCAACTTCTAGCCACTGGAACAGGTTATACCTTTCTCTGCTTCATCGAAGAACATCATTTAAATAAGCAGAAACCCTCCCATACACACAACCCCTTTCTTGACAACAGTACAGCACTCTGAGTATGAAAGGAGGCCCTGGTAGCTGGGGAACTATTAGGCTTCTGCTGTGTCCACAGGGCACCACATCTGATATCTCAATGAGGAGCCTACTCCCCTGCATGTTTCAGAGGCCTGTTCCACTGAGGTTGACTAAAACCTAGTGCACAAAAGATTTTAAAGGTGGGGTGGACGTGAACCAGGCAAGGATCCACTGAAGTCACCTTGTGTGGGGGAGGCGAGCCACAGGGAGTCACTACATTAGGACAAAGGATAGAAGCACCATTTTGTTAAAGAATTTCAGATTTGTTCTGAACCAGAACAACACCTCAAAACTTTGAAATTCTCTATGAAGGAAACTTATGACTTTTTTTCTACTTCAGGTTCTTTGAAATATTTGGTTTCAACAAAATCAAAATGTTTAGCTTCAATTTAAACTTCTTTTAAATGTGTACTTCATATGAAAGGATTATCTGTATCTAGTTGAATCAGCCTCTGTGCCGTGGGAGCCATATTTGTTTACGTCAATGAATCTTTATATAATAAGGGTTATTATCGTACATGTTTGTTTAGTCCAAATATATAAATATATAATGGTAAGGGTTACTATTGTACATGTGAAAAGAACCTTTCCCTCTGCTGATAAAGTAAGAATTTTTCTCTCTGCTAACGAAGCCCTAAGAAGATAAGGAAAGGAACATGCGGGGGTTGGGACGGGAGCCCTGGCCAGGTTCCCATCACAAACCCCTTGCATGAGGACCAGGTGTTCACCAGATGTTCCGCACATAGTTACGTATATTTGTTTATTTCACTCTATAAAGGCTGGACCCGCTTGTGGCGAATTTGGAGACCTCACCTACGGGTGGACGCACCACGTAGGACTTCCCAATTGCCGGGACAGGCTCTCTAAATCCTCGCTGCAACCAGGGCTCCCCAGCGACTGCGGATCTGGATGATGGTAACGTATTATTAGGGCAACTGGTGATGTATCTTTCTTAATCACTATAGTTGATTTTATGGAAGTAATGATTAGGTGCATTACCCTGCTTATTCTTTCTATTGTTTAATATTAGAGTATAATACGTTTATCCTGTCACTTAAATATATTACCTCATTTTCTGTATTATCTAGAAATAGATAGTAAAGTACACCTGCTCTTTTTATTGGTGTCTGTGTCCTTTCTGTCGACCCCATCAATTAGCACAACAGTACTATGCCATTTATAACATAAGAAAAATAATTCAGAAGTTCAAATAAAAAGTTGCTTGAAAAGGAAAAACACATTTGCTCAGAAAATGTCTAAATGAGACATTTCAACGTTGTTGGAACATATTCTTTCCTCTGAAATATTCCAGCGAAATTGACCTGAGTTTCAGAAGAATTTAGATTTTGATGGAATTGCATATGCTGATGGAATATGGCTCCATCAGAGTTTCTCTGACCGACTTTAGGAGTCACAGCACACTGAGAAGATACAGCTCTGACTCCATTGCTGCTTGGTAGACCGAGGCCCTAACCCTAGCTCCCAAACTTGGGTTTATGTGGGGTTCAGAATCTAGCCCAAGGAGTGTGTATCAGACAGCCCCTTCTTTCCTCAAGTACATTACCATGTTTTGCATTTCTCCAAGTGTTTTATTCTTCACTGACCATGTTGCTGATCTGACTAGGTCCCTTTGTATTAATTTCCAGTCCCCACTGAAATTTGCAACTCATCCCAAATTAGTGAATTTTATGAAAAGGCTGTTTGTTTCCTCTTCTGTATCATTAGTGAAGGAATGGTTTTCCAATGGGACATCTAGTGCAACATTGGGAATCACTCTGATGTCATTATTGTTGGTGACACAAACCCAGACCATATTTGTTTAGATGGAAATCAGACTGGATAACAGCATAACCTAAGGGTAATCTGGTGATACCTAAATTGCAGTAATGAAGTACCTTAAAGGAGAGACTATCAAGTAGACAGGGAGATGGTATTACCTATGTATACAGCATTAGTGAGACCACTACTGCATACTGAGTGTAATTCTGGGGTCCATATTTCAAAAAGGATGTTGAGAGATTGGAAAGGGTACAGGAAAGAGCTACAAGAATGATTCAAAACTCACTTTACAGTGTGAAATTGAAGAAGCTCAATCTATTTTCTTAGGCTAGTAGACAAATTCCTAACAAGATCCAATGCCTGGAAGGTGAAGCTAGAAAAATTCAGATTAGAAAGAAAGCCCCCCCTCACCCCCACCCCCCCTTTTTTTTTTCACAGTGAGGGTAATTAACTACTGGAACAATTTATCTAAGGAGGTGGTTTGTACCTCACTTGAATTCTTTCCATCAAGACGTGAAAGTCTCTATAAAAGATATGATCTAACTTATTCATACATTATGGACCTGATGAAGTTCTATGGCCTGTGTTACCTGATTGCCAGGTAAGCATGGGACATTTGTGTCCCCACTCTCTCATTGCTGGCTTCCAGGACTGGAACATAATCTCTGTGTATGTGTGCAGTCTTTCTATACCTTTGCTAACAGAAGAGCTGAGTAAATCATTTTTAGCCAAATATGGTTGATGAACTTCAGTTGCTTTTATCTTATCATGAATTGTCTGTGATTTTTCCACTTCTTTATTAATTCATTCAAATTATTGCCAAATATTTCTATGAACTGACTGTTGGTCGATAGGCTGTTTGGGAGCAGCTCATTACAAGTATTCAATGCTTCCATTCTACAATGTGTTGAGTAATTGTGGGCTGGGGACAAGGTACAATTTCTGTTTCTTGATTAGATGAGTATAACGCGCCTCTACTCTAAAAGTTGACTACTACTCAGAATTTGCTTGCGGTCAACATGTTCTAAATCTGTATCCTTGCCAATTCTATCACCCCAGCATTCTTCCAGAGACCTTTTTGACACTGAGTTTGATAATGCACTGGTTTCTGAGACAGAATTCTGAAATACAAGGACATAAATCTTGAGTAATACAACCTGCATAGTCTTTTCCTATACGAATCTAATAGGAACCTGAATTATACAATAATTGTCCACATGTTTTGGTCCATATCATTTTTGCTGCAGGCTACTGCTGCACTAATTATTTCCTATTCTACAGCTTCCAGAGTGTTCCAAATTTACATATACGTTTCCTGCATATTACATTAGTATATGCTATTGAAGCATATGAGATACACCTTAAGTGAAATGTTGGTCCAAATCTTGTATTTCTTACCTTTGACCCTGGCAATGATTCCATTACAGCCAGGTTTGCCAAAATAATGACAGAATAAGGGGTGTAGGGTTTAGTTCTATTTAAATTTTTATATGTTTGCATTTGTGAAAAAATACCCTAATAGACACATGAAGACTCAGCTCCTAAAAGGCAAAGCAAACATCAGGATTTCTAAGCTGATCTGAGTGACTGTTTCTAATTTAAATTAAGTTTAAATGCAATCTCTCCATGCATCTTTTCCTAAATGGTATTCCCTCCCAGATCTCAAGTGAACAAAAATAATTGTACTCAGTCTGGTGCCTTGTTTGACAAGATCAATTGATTGCAGCATGAGGCTGAAGTAGGGCTAGTGTAAAACAAGCTTTCATTGATTGTTGGAATGGCATTGGCTTCACAGGGAATTTAAAGTAACATCAGGTTCAGAAGCAAGAGCAATACCAAGTCACAAGAAACTGATGTCTGCATTTTTGAAGGTTTGGGATGGGGCTTACATTTTTACAAACATTAAAATGAAGCATCATCTAAGATGAAATGGAAAAACATTTCTACTTTTTAATTGCAACTTTTACAAATATAGGGCAAGGTCAGAGCCCACAGTCTAGCGAAGAAACTGATATCATCAACTACTATCGTTACCAGAAAGCTTAAATCTATTAAGCGAGGTAATACATCAATGAATATTGGCCTACCTCCATGGAAGTCTGGAGATCTTGTAATGCTTTTCACCATAATGTTGACTGCATCCAAATCTGGAAATATCCCTATTCCTAAAACAGCTGGGGCCACAGGTTTTTTAATTGGTTTTTCACTTTTTATGGACAGAAAAAACTGATTTGCTGAAACCAAAGCTGTTTGCTGGAAAAGGTTGGTTTCCAGTTTAAAAAATTGAAAATAAAAGTTTCAAAATTGTCAGTGTCCTATTTTGATTTTTTGAAACCAAAAGGTTTCATTTTTAAAAGGTTTTTTTTCCTTCAAATTTTAGCTCATTTATTTCTTTTAAAAGTTCAATTTGTTAAGTTTGAAATCAAAACAAGATGTTTGGAAATTATCAAAACCAACAGTTGCATTGACCTTTTTCCTGATTACCATCTGCATTTTTTCCCCCAGATTGTCAGTTCATGGTAATTTCAAGATTTCAACTTTTTGTCCTGCTTTGGGACAGAGAAAAAATTTGAAATCTCAAATACTCTCACAGGATGGGAAATCCATTTTCCATCCAACTCTATCTTTAAACTCATTATCTTCATACATACAATTCACCTGCCTCAAAAATAGGACAGCCACATAAACAGAAAACAAAATATTCCAGATCCTCGTTGATGTAATACTGTGTAGTTACCCTGATGTCAATAGAACTGTGATAATTTACACCGAGTGATGAAGGTAAATGTAAATGATTAGGGTAAATGATTAGGGTGTAATGTAAATCATTAGAGTAAATGATTAGCGGGCTGGAGCATAAGACCTATGAGGAGAGGCTGAAAGAACTAGGCCTGTTTAGTCTGCAGAAGAGAAGAATGAGGGGGGATTTGATAGCAGCCTTTAACTACCTGAAAGGCGGTTCCAGGGAGGATGGAGCTAGGCTGTTCTCAGTGGTGGCAGATGACAGAACAAGGAGCAACGGTCTCAAGTTGTAGTGGGGGAGGTCTAGGTTGGACATTAGGAAAAAGTTTTTCACTAGGAGGGTGGTGAAGCACTGGAACGGGTTACCTAGGGAGGTGGTGGCATCTCCATCTTTAGAGGTTTTTAAGCTGAGGTTTACAAATCCCTTGCTGGGATGATTTAGCTGAGGATAGTCCTACTCTGAGCAGGGGGTTGGAGTAAATGACCTCCTGAGGTCCCTTCCAACTCTAATATTCTATGATTCTATGAGGGTCTGGGACATAACTTCTATTTGGAAACTGACATTATACCAATGAGAATATAGCTAGTTTGTTTCCCAGGCCAAAGTAGAATAATGAAAAGACATTTCACATTTATTCACTATTTGTATATAGAAAACAGCTATGCTTTTATGGTGTCATAGGTTTAAGACAGAAGTGACCATTGGATAATCTAGTCTGACCTCCTGTACAATGCATGCCATTAAATTTCACCCAGACACTCCTGCATTAAACTAATCGTCTTTAATTAAAAGGGCATTTCAGCTGTCAGGAGCCTGAACTGGTATGTGCTGCAGGTGGAAAATAGGAGAGCCATTTCACCAAAGGAGGCAGAGCACTCTATAGCAGTAACTAACCCTCATTATTTACTACCCCACCAATATTTGTGTCATCTGCAAACTCACCCGTATCGTCTAGATCATTGATAAACATATTAAATAGCATTGGACCAAGAACAGGTCCCTGGGGACCCTATTGAGACTCAATATCAACATTCACTCTATATAATCTCTACAGAACATCTATACATGATACATGAGCATTGCTGCTAGATATGAGAAGCACAGAACTACTAGAATGGGCACTGAAAATGAAAATGACATTCCAAAAACTAAAGTTTAATCAATGTAACCCAAATTTTCTGTTTACTCCAAAAATTTGACCTTATAATTCAGATCTACTATTTTCTTAATCCCTAGAATTCTCAAGCAAGTGGATTTAAAACATAGTGTCTGGTTTTAAAAAATGTCTAGGCATAATAATAGGTGTGCAAAACAGTATAAACATTTGGGGCTCTTAATGGGTGCATGTCATGTCACCTGTTCTCTTCCTGGCTTCATGTGGATGTTCAATGATCATCAGGCATGTATTTATAAAGGCCAGAAAATGTAGGGAAGGGAATACACAGATAAACCTGCATTGTTTGGTAGGATATTATTGGTTTTATTCAATGCTGAATATCTATTGCATGTATTTTTTGTTATTTCCCCTGAATTTTACTATTTATACATTGACTGTCAGCAGATACTACGGATGAAGATGTCTATTCTATTTATCATTCTATGTCTGTCTCAGTTTTGTTTAGTTGTTGTTTTAAGAAGAAAATGAAGGCACAGAGAAAGCAAGATGTAGTTTTACCAGGATAAAAAGTAGGCTAATGTAGTTAAGACCTCCTTCATCACGCTAATTTGAGCCATCACAAAGAATGACATCCTGCATCCCAATGTTTTTATTTCACATCCCTGTCTGAAATAAATCAGTGTGTGTGATAATGATTTACTGTTACAAAATACACATACAAATATGAAACCAAACTTTCACTCCCTTATCACTTTGCTTTTCCAATTTGATATGGTTGATGGTGAACAGAAAGCAAGATCTGTGAATTAAAATAATTTTTAACCAGCAACTCTTTCTAGTTCTATGTTTCCTTGATAGCTTCACTTCGCACACTGAAAACACCAGTCCTCTTTTTCAAATAAGACAAAATCCTGAAACTGCCATCATGTGCTAGTATGCTGTCCCTCTGGCTCATTTGCCATTCCTATCTGACACTGCTATCCGTAGGACCTTCTGTGACATTGTGCTCAAAACAATTTTAATCAGGAATGATGCTACTGGCGTTAGTGAGTGGTGAAATCACATGGGTGGAATAGAAGGAGACCTAAATTATCACCCTGTCAACATTCTCTCCCAGAGGATATCTGGGAGAATGTGTCCTTTGCTTAGTTACTCAGAGTGGCCCAAAGGCATCCTGTGTTGTGTCTTGTATTAAGGGTGCACGATACGCAACTGGCTGTCAGTTAATTGGCAGTGAACAGAAGCACGTTTTGTGTTCTGATTAGTCCCTGTTCTTTGATCTGTATGCGGTTAGATAAACTTCTGCTTCCTTCTCTGTTTGGTGTTGCTTTAAGTTACAACCACATCTTTTCCTGAGTAATTCACTTCCAAAAGTTAAACTCTTCTCTATGTTGCCCAGGAGAACATTGAAGGTGCATTAATCCAAACTCTTTTCCCTTTCCTTTCCACTTCAGATCTCCCATCATGCTCGCCCCTGCCCCAATCACTCACACCAAGCAGCAGCCACATCACATCTTATGAGGCCAAACCAGTGTCACTGCTAGACATGGGCAAGCCATGATAAAGAATTGGTCAAAACTGTTTTCAGACATCAAATTACTATGGAAAGTGGATGTGTTGTATGGTAACATCCCACACCAATAAACAGTCAACATGCTCCGAGAACAGAGGACACTCCAGGTTTTACTTATAAAACTAGTTTTAAAGAACAACTATGAAGAAAAATACATTTTTAAACAGCCTCCATGAATGAAACGTGAGGAAATGTGGTGGGTATGTGAGTAAGTGCTGGGCTGGAGTTATGAATACCCGCTGAGCAAAGTCTGACTGCTGAGTGATGTCTAACGGGTGGTGGTATTAAAATACAAGCAATTCCTCTCTCATTCTCACTGTAAATATCATGCCTGGGTCAGTGTTTCCCTCTTTTGAAGGGTAGCATGTGTGCACTGCAGAGTCTTCGAAGAGAATACAGGTGTTCCACCATTGTCAGTCTGTCTGCTTTTGGTTCAAACTCTTGGCACCTTAGTTTTTTGGGATGTGCACAAAGGGTGGGAATGTGTTAATAAAGTTTGCGGATGACACGAAG
>ML675611.1:1693422-1723664 GCA_007922155.1 Mesoclemmys tuberculata
TCCCTTCTGACCTATGAGTCTATGAGTCTATGAGTCTATGAGTTTTGGATGGGTTCCGTGTCCCTTTCACAGAAGTGACTTGACAGAGCTGCATAACTAGGCTAACTCCTGTAACACAGATGCCAATCCTTGTGTGCTCTGACTGCAAAACAGGGTCTGTAGAGGGTAAATAGGCATGCCTGAATCTTAGCCAGTGTGACTCATTTGGTACAGAATTGCAACCCAGTCGAGATGTGTTTGTTCACTGGTTTCATAGCTAGAAAAATGGGGTTGCTGCCAAATTCTGTATAAAGGTCGTGCAATCTGTTTAGGGGTTTTAATCGTGTCTGTTAGGACATGAGGGTTGTGGGTGTGTCAGAAATCTTGGGACCTGATTCTTCTCTCATGTGCTCCAGAGCTGCAGGGAGATGCTGGTGTGAAGCGCTGCACGTAAGGTCAGCGTTAGAGTGCATGGGGTCCTCTTCAGGGCTCCAGTGAGATGAAGGGACATGATTTGATTGTACGGGGCCAGAGAGAGGTGCTGTATAAATACACCCCTGCTTCCAGACACAGTGCCAGGGACACGTCTGGCCATTGATGGAAGTTGGGGTTTCCAGAGCCAGGTGCCAGGAAACCCGCCCACCGTGGAGACTCTGCCCAGCCAGCCATGGCAGCATCTCTGCATGTCGCTGAAGTGCTGCCCCTTCCACGGGCAGGAGTCCCTGCCCCACCTCGGTGCTACCTCCCCGGCCAGTTCAGGGCTTTTTAACTACTTCCTTCTCTGCCCCCGGCAACATTTATTCCTTACCTCCCTAGTCACGGCCACACTGGGTGCTTTCATTCCTCCACGGGCTGCCCTACCCCGCATCCTTGCCCCAGTCTTGTCACTTCTCCTTCACACACACCGATTTGCACGGCCCCCTCCTGCTTTCCAGCCTTCCCCTTCTTTCCCTCCCTCTGACAGCCCCACGCGGAGCCTGCCACACATCTGTGAAGCCACCCAGTCACCGGGTGTTCTGGAGTCTCAGCGTGGCCCAGGCCCTGCCCCTGGCTGGGGTCTCAGGGCACACTCTCAGGGGCCTGATCCTCTGCCCCGCTCCTCTTCCAGAGACCTGGGACCTCACAGTCCATCCACCTGGAGCTGAGCCCCACCCTCTCCCAGAACCCCAGCCACGGAGGCACTCTGGGTGCACAGGATCCTGGTTCCAGGGCACAGGATAGGTGTGACACATCACCTCATGGACAGACAGACAGACACACTTCTCACAGGAGCCTCACACGCCCCCATCTGAGTCCAGGTAGGCAGAGTTCCACCCACCTCAGCAGGCTGCTGCTCTGCTTGCGCAGGTAAAAAGAGCTGAAAATCCTGAACAGATCAGCTGCTGCCCTTTTATAATCCTCGAGTCCCTCAGCCAGGGGACACTTTGGTCAGCCCCCTCAGGCGGTCCCTGGCACCTACTAGGTGACTTCATTGCTAGGTAACCATTCCCCCAACAAAGCAGGTCTCCTGAGAGGGAGCAGCTCTACTGTCTAGGATATTTGTATTTGACCAGAGAGCCATCCTGATGTAACAGCCTCCGTTATCAGCCCTGACTCACTCCCCTTGGAACTTTGCCCATTGAGGCAAAAGGACAACAGAGAAGGCACACAGCAGCACATCCAAAATGGAGTTTGCAGCTTGGTAAAGATACATACAGAGAGTTCATTATCTCACACAGAATTAATACACTGTACAGACAGAGGCCGTGTAACCACAGAGCCGAGTCCCTGTTGCTGCTAGCTCTAGTGGAGATTGTTTCCCCAAAACCAACAAAACATGAAAATCATGGAATATTAGAGTTGGAAGGGAACTGAGGAGGTCATCTAGTCCAACCCCCTGCTCAAAGCAGGACTTTTTTTTGCTAAAGTCAAGTTATAATGGCTCTGTCAAAGCTAGATTTTTATGAAAAATGCTGTCATTTTCAAATATTGTTTTTTTCCAAAAATGTTATTGGAAAAAAAAAGTAAGGCAATCAATAACAGTTTTGAAAAAGGTGTAATAAAATATTGGAAATGAAAAAGGATTCTGTTTTGAACATTTAAAAAAAAGTTCAAAATATTGAAATAATTTCCAAACCTGCTTTTCGTATTTTCCTTCCCAATGTAGACTCCAGCTTTAAGATACGCGGCCAGACCCCAATTTGTGCCAGCCTTCTCCTGAAAGCATTACAGAGCTACCCCACCCGTGAGCCCTTGAAAAGCACCAGCTGGATTTATTGACCCAGGAAATACCACATTCCAGCCTTTGCCAGTGTGGAGCCGTGCTATGCAGAGGGTACATTTCGACACCAGCGGAGTAAGAAAAATACTGTGATCAGTGCTTCCTGCAAAGGCCCCACTGTGCTGGATTGCAGGGCATTCAGCTATTAGGCACCACCCTTGTCAGTAAATGTATATGAGCCACTTGGGGAAGGAGAAAAACAAGCACATAAAAGGACAGTCCTACAGCTTGCATGTGAAAACCACGTGTCGCTTTGCTGGGCTCTCCCTTCATTAGGATTCAGGTGCAGCACAGAGCATCTGACATGATCAATAGCCCAGGGGATGCATTTGTATGAGCTATGTCAACAGGACACACATTTTGTCGGGTCAGTTTGTTCACGCAGTATATTGACAAATGCTCAAGCTTGGTGATGGATGGATTTGTTCAGTGAAAAGAAGAACCAGACCAAAGCTGGGATCATCCCTCATCTTGAACCCAAACAACATTAAAACATGTTTTTGAGCTTGGGGAAATTTGGTGACCTCTTCCACCGTCACCTGTTGTTCAGGGCCAGAGTCATGGCCACCCTTATGACTTACACACAGGGGATCTGCAGAGCTGAAAGAGGAGCTGCTGCAGCGTGAGCTAAAGAGCCAAGTCTATGAAGTCTTGGGCTATAACAATAGATATCCTCTGTGTTTCAGCACCAGGGCAATCTGTAGCAAACACTCACCACTGTGCTACATACGGATCTGCTCCCTCAGCTGTGGCTGTGTGAGGTCCTTCTCCTCCAGAGCTGGCTTAGGACAGGACACAAAAAGGAAACTCTAATGGACAGATTCAGAGATGGTGCAAATTGCCACAGCTCCAATGAAGCTAGGACAATTTACTTCAGCTTCAACTATGCCCTAAATCCTCTCAGGTCCTCTAGGGCTGTGGTGCTCTCTGAGGCATCTCTGACAGACAAATCGAAGGATCAATTCACACCATCTGCTGCAGCAGATGGAGGACAGAACAGCCATCCCCCTACACCGCATGGCATGCTGGGGGAAGAAAAAGGGGTTGCTTAGAAACTCCCTGACTCATTAGCCAAGACATGATCTAACTACAGATGAAATCTTCCCGAGGTTCAAAATGCTTAGGTCACGTGTAACTAGCAGTGGCAATGGGAAAGGTAGGAGAGAGGTCGATGAGGACTTATTTACACTACTAGGTAAGAGATTAAAGTCCAGGACCTCCATGGTGGCATTCTCTGAAATGTTTCCAATTCCACATACAGGGCCAGTTAGGTAGGCAGAGTGGCAGGGTCTCAGTGAGTGGATAAGACAATAAAATAGGGAGGAGGGGTTTGGGTTTATTAGGAACTAGGGAACCTCTTGGGAAAGGAAGGATGGAATCCACCTAAACCAGAATGGAACCAGATTGGTGGCAAGTAAAATTAAAAGGGTCATAGAGGCGTTTTTAAACTGAGGGCTGGAGGAAAGCCGGCAGGTGTGGAAAAGGTTTGGGGCCCACACATAGCCCTGCTTGACTCTGTTGGTGACTGGGAACGGTTCTGATGACTCACTGTCACCACCAAAAACACGTGCAGAGTCCTGCACTTAGGATGGAAGAATCCCATGAGCTGCTACAGACTGGGGACCGATGGGCTAGGCAGTAGTTCAGCATAAAAGGACCTGCGGGTTACAGTGGACAAGAAGTTGGATATAACTTAAAGTGTGCCCTTATTGCCAAGAAGGCTAATAACATATTGGGCTACATTAGTAAGAGCATTGCCAGCAGATCAAAGGAAGTGCTTATTCCTCTCTAGTCAGCACAGGTGAGGCCACAATTGGAGTACTGTGTCCAGTTTGGGCCCCCCACGACAGGAAGGATATGGACAAGTTGAAGAGAGTCCAGCAGAGGGCAATAAAAATGATTAGAGGACTGGACTTATGAGGAGAGACTTATGAGGAGAGGCTGAAAGAACTAGGCCTGTTTAGTCTGCAGAAGAGAAGAATGAAGGGGGATCTGATAGCAGCCTTTAACTACCTGGAAGGGGGTTCCAGGGAGGATGGAGCTAGGCTGTTCTCAGTGGTGGCAGATGACAGAACAAGGAGCAACAGTCTTAAGTTGCAGTGGGGGAGGTCTAGGTTGGACATTAGGAAAACATTTTTTCCCTAGGAGGGTGGTGAAGCACTGGAATGGGTTACCTAGGGAGGTAGTGGCCTCTCCATCCTTAGAGGTTTTAAAAGTGCAGCTTGACAAAGCCCTGGCTGGAATGATTTAATTGGGGTTGGTCCTCCTCTGAGCAGGTGGGTTGGCTCCTGAGGTCCCTTCCAATCCTCATCTTCTATGATTCACTGTTTAGTGGGTGTGTAGAGTAGTTTTTAAGTGTGGAACATTCTCTGGTAAAATACTGTAGGAGGCATCCAGAACATTTTGACTTTGTCATGTTGAGAATTTAATGTCTGAACAAACTACTGGGCTTTCTGGGGAACAGAGGGCCACTGCTCTGGGACAGACAAGTGTTGCTGATGGGAATCTGAAGGACATAAGAAAGGTCACCTCTCTTGTGTGGAGGTGCCTGAAAGTGAGAAATGTTTCCGATACATCTCACACATATTAAAATATCAAGTTCCATTCTCTGGTTGCCAGTTATGTAACCTTGATATCATAAGGGCAATTTATTTTAGTGCATGACTGTCGTACATTCAGAGAATCTATGTCTGTTTGACAAATAAAAGAAACTAAAGCTTAGGTGTAAGATCAAAATTATGGCTAAGTACTTTGAACTACAGGCCTCTAATTTCCTGAGCTGACAATATTCTCTAAATCAAATGGGTTTTATGTGTGTTAAACAGCAGGGCTATTCAAATACACTCTATCTTTTAATGAGGAATGACGAGTTTAGAAAAAATGAGGAAATGCAGACTCTTTCAAAGGAACCCACATTTGATTAACATCTTGACCTCATCCAGAACACACTTAGAGGATAAGCCAGCTCAGCTAAACATTAGTCACTTGCACTGAATGCAGAAATATATTTTGTCTGTGGTAAAGCAACATCCGGGTGCCAGGGTATTACTTTAAAACATATGGCAATTGCTAGACACCTTACAGATTAAGAAGCAAGTTCTTAGCCTGATGTATGGAAGGGTGACCCAAAAGAGATATTGTGAAAGGAATTGCTGCGTGAGTGGATGAGGTGTCTCTGGCCATGAGAAGTGATTATGACCATAGTAAGCTCTAGGCGAGGAAGGGAGAGCCACGTGCTTAGGCAGTGACTTGGGACTCCAAGACCCTGGGGTCACTCGCAGGTGTTTCACAAACTGTGTGTGTGGCCTGGGGCAAGCAGTTTGATCTCTCTGGGACCGACCCATGTCCTATTGAAGTCAGTGTGAGCCTCTCCATTGGCTGTGTGGGCCCTGGATAAGGATGTCTATGTCTCTCTGCTCCCGACCTGTAAAATGGGGATACACCTCCTGACCCCAGCAGGGTGTGAGGATAAACTCGCACCATGGTGCTGGGTGGCCAGAGAGAAGCTGAGATGTAATATGAAAGTCACTGGGAAAAGAACAACATGTTGCAGTTTAATAGTGTGGTCCCTAGCTTTTGAAGAGCATGAGCCAAATTTGGCTCTCACAGACATTAAAGTAGCTCTGGAGTGGATGGCAGAGACTCCAGAAGTCCCTGGAATTGCTCAAGGTTTGCAGTGGAGTAATGGAGTCAGGCTTTAACTCGTAATATTTCACTCCAAGTTCAATCGTGTTAGAATTCACAGAGAGGCGGCCCCATTCTGACAGCTCATCTATGGGAAAAAACATTTGGTTCCAGTGTAGCAGGAACTTGGAAGTCTAACAGCGTTAGCCATTTAATATGGTTTTTAATATGAGAAGGTGGTATTAGCAGAATAGTGCATCCTTCACAAGTTCCCCTTCTGCACGGAGAGGGAGAGAATTATACAGTAGATGTTGTCTGGACTGCGGCATGAGGATGAAAGAAAGCTGTCCAGATCCATTGAAATCGCTCTGGTTTGAGAGGATGAATTATAGTTTTACTGTAGAAGGGAGGATTAAGCTAATAGCTGTTGGATCAGACAGATACTTCAAAGAACTCATGAGCTGTGGTGATCGCCAAGGACTTTTTGTCTTGCTTCTATGAAATACTTGGTCACTTCAGAAAACAATGTTGTGGTTGTTACAGCTGGAGAGGGCTCTCAGATACAATAATGTAATGCACAACAAAGGCTTGTCCATGTTTACGTGTCTCCATGCAGGCTTCAGAGAGGGGATCTTCATAGCAAGTGTGCCTCGCTACTGAGGAAGGTGAAAAAGCTTTTATCTACTTTCAGTTAGACTACAGGGCTAATTGGAAACTCTCCCTGAGAGGAAAGCTACTCTAGATATTCATTATTCTCCCTTTCAAGCTGCTGAATGGTTAACCACTGACCTATGGCCATCCTCAAGCAATAACAATCCCGCACTCCGGTGACTGTCACTCAAAAGAGATGTGTGACAGAGGTCCTGGTGGTGCTGCACCCCTTACTCACTCAGCTCTCTCATTGACTGCGGGCAGCGAGGTGTGCACGGTGACGCCCAAGGGCACTGAAGGCTAGGCTGTCAGAGACAGTGGCTTCGCCGGGGTGCTCATTTCACATGGCTCTGCTGTGACTGTCCATAATTTCATCGGCAAAGCGCATTGCACACACGTATCCCTCACTTCACTCAGCTCCTTACCCCTCGTTTTTCTCTTGTCGTAGCTAAATGGCCTGCTCCTAAATTAACTGAACTAGTCATCAAAATCATCTATACAAGTATTCCAATTGGTTCTGGGTACATTCAAAAGCAATTAGTGAATTGCCGTAGGTAGGTGAGGCTCTCTCTCTATGCTTGAACAAGGGAAATGTTGTGTAAACCTGGGAACCTTGGACAGGGTGACCAGACAGTAAGTATGAAAAATCGGAGCAGGGGGTGGGTCATAAAAGGCACCTCCATAAGGAAAAGGCCTGAACATCAGTATATCTGCTCACCACACCCTTGAAGAAAGTGCAGATGCTGTGAGGCAAAATGATTCCAGTCACAGCAAGAGAATTCCTTTTCAGATGCCTTCAACAAGAAAACACCCTGCTGCCTGCAGGCACAGTGTGAAACTGTGGCTGCAACGGCATGTTCAACTCATGGAAATAATTTATAATAAGGTTTATGAGATTGCCTCCTTACTATACCTTTGTACTACTCTTCTTCAGACATGCCAGGCCTGCTTTTCTCCTAAGGGCTGAAGCCAGTCCCCAGGATAACAATGAAGTCAGGTTTCCACTAGACGTCAAAGAGGCACTGCATGATACCGAGAAGCACCATGGGGATGAGCCTCATACAAATGCTTGGAAATAAAGGACGGAAGAGTATCCAAAAACGTTGTTACATTTTCAATGTGACAACTGGCTTGCAAAGCTGAAATCAACTGTGCTTTTTGCTATGACAAGAAAGGAAGCAAACCATTAGCAAGGTACCCATTAGAGCTGCTGGGTAGCATTGGATCCAACAGGTGGTTTTTGCTTTGTTTTGGGGTCTTTTGGGAGACGAGGAGGAGAAACTACGTGGATGCAAATGAATGGAATTTTCGGATGGAAAACAGCACAATAAAAATAATGGATTTCAAGAAGGCAGGCTTTGGCAAACTCACGGAGTTGGTAGGTAAGATCCCCTGGGAAGCAAGTCTAAGGGGAAAAACAGTTCAAGAATGCTGGCACTTTTTCAAATACATTATTAAGGGCACAAGACCAAAATTATCCCACTGTGTAGGAAAGAAAGGAAGTGTGACGAGAGACCACCCCGGCTTAATCAGGAGATTTTCAATTATCTGAACCTCAAACAAGAGTCCTACAAAATGTGGAAATGAAGGCAAATTACAAAGGATGAATATAAACTAATAACATAAGTATGCAAGGACAAATTAGAAATGCCAAAGCACAAAATAAGACTAAATTAAGTACAGACATAAAAGGTCACAAGTACAAGTGCAAGTGCTGGAGCAACCAAAAAGGGGCCATGCTGCTCTTGACCTGCTGCTCACAAACAGGGAAGATTTGGTAAGGGAAGTAGAAGTGGGTGACAACCTAGGCAGCAGTGACCATGAGAGGGTCGAGCTCAGGATCCTGACAAAAGGAAGAAAGGAGAACAGCAGGATATAGACCATGGACTTCAGAGAAGCAGACTTTCACTACCTCAGGGAGCTGATGGGCAGGATCCCCTGGGAAGCTAATATGAGGGGGAAAGAAATCCAAGAGGGCTGGCTGTATTTTAAAGAAACCTTACTGAGGGCACAGGAACAAACCATCCTGATGTGCAGAAAGAATAGCAAGTGCGGTAAGTGACCAATGTGGCTTAACAAAGAAGTCATTGGTGAGCTTAAACACGAAAAAGAAGCTTATGAGAAGTGGAAGTTTGGTTAGATGACTAGGGAGGATTATAAAAATACTGCTTGAACATGCAGGAATGAAATCAGGAAGGCCAAAGCGCAATTGGAGTTGCAGCTAAAAAGGAATGTGAAGGGGAACAGGAAGGGTTTCTACAGGTATGTTAGCAACAAGAGGAAGATTAGGGAAAGTGTGGGCCCCTTACAGAATGGGGGAGGCAACCTAGTGACAGAGAAAGTGGAGAAAGATGAGGTACTCAATGCCTTTTTTTCCTCTGTTTTCACAGACAAGGTCAGCTCCCAGTCTACTGCACTGGGCGGCACAGAATGGGGAGGAGGTGAACATCCCACAGTGCTGAAGGAACAGGTCTAGGACTATTTTGAAAGACTGGACGTACACAAGTCCATGGGGCCAGATGCAATGCACCCGAGGGTGCTGAGGGAGTTAGCCAATGTGATTTCAGAGCCATTCGCTATTATCTTTGAAAGCTTGTGGCAACTGGGGGAGGTCCCTGATGACAGGAAAAAAGCAAATATAGTGCCCATCTTCAAGAAAAGGAAGAAAGAGGATCCAGGGAACTATAGGCCAGTCAGCCTCACCTCAATCTCTGGAAAAATCATGGAGCAGGTCCTCAAGGAATCCATTTTAAGGCACTTAAAAGAGAAGAAGGTGATCAGGAGCAGTCAACATGGCTTCACCAAGGGCAAGTCATGCCTGACCAACCTGTAAGCTTTCTATGAAGAGGTGACTGGTTCAGTGGATGTGGGGAAAGCAGTGGATATTATATACCTTGACTTTAGCAAAGCTTTTGATATGGTCTCCCACAGTATTCTTATCAACAAATTAAAAAAGTATGTGTTGGATGAATGGACTACAAATGTATAGAGAACTGTCTAGAGCATAGGGCTCAAAGAGTAGTGATCAATGGCTCCATGTCTAGCTGGCAGCCAGTCACAAGTGGAATTCCCCAGGGGTCTGTCCTGGGGCCGTTTTTGTTCAACATCTTTATTAATGATCAGGAGGATGGGGTAGTTTTCACCCTCAGCAGGTTTGCATATGACACTAAGCTAAGGGGAGTGGAAGGGAAGGATAGGAGACAGAAGGACCTAAACAAATTGGAGGATTGGGCCAAAAGAAATCTGATGAGTTTTAACAAGGACAAATGCAGAGTCCTGCACTTAGGGCGGAAGAATCCCATGCACAGCTACAGATTCGGGACCGACGAATCTAGGCCGCAGTTCTGCAGAAAAGGATCTGGGGGTTACAGTGGCTAAGAAGCAGAATATGAGTCAGCAATATGCCAAGAAGGCTAATGGCATATTGGGCTCCATTAGTAAGAGCATTGCCAGCAGATCAAAGGAAGTGCTTATTCCCCTCTATTCGGCATTGGTGATGCCACAGTTGGAGTATTGTGTCCGGTTTTGGGGCCCCCATTACAAAAAGGATGTGGACAAGTTGGAAAGAGTCCAGCAGAGGGCAACAAAAATGATTAGGGGGCTGGAGCACAAGACTTATGAGGACAGGCTGAAAGAACTAATCCTGTTTAGTCTGCAGAAGAGAAGCATGAGGAGGGATTTGATAGCAGCCTTTAACTACCTGAAAGGGGGTTCCAGGGAGGATAGAGCTAGGCTATATTCAGTGGTGGCAAATGACAGAACAAGGAGCAACGGTCTCAAGTTGAAGTGGGGGAGGTCTAGGTTGGACATTAGGAAAAAGTTTTTCACTAGGAAGGTGGTGAAGCACTGGAATGGATTACCTAAGGAGGTGGTGGCATCTCCATCTTTAGAGGTTTTTAAGCTGCGGCTTGACAAAACCCTCTCCGGGATGATTTAGCTGAGGATAGTCCTGCTTTGAGCAGGGGGTTGGACTAGATAACCTCCTGAGGTCTCTTCCAACTCTAATATTCTATGGTTCTATGATTCTAAAACATTCTACAAATACATGAGAAGCAAGAGGAAGACCAAGGATAGGGTTGGCCCATTACTCAATGCAGGGGGGGACAATAACAGAAAATATGGAAAAGGCAGAAGTGCTAAATGACTTCTTTGTCAGTTTTCACCAAAAAGGTTAGTAGTGATTGGACGTCTAGCATAGTGAATGCCAGTGAAAATGATGTAGGATCAGAGGGTAAAATAGGGAAAGAATGAATTAAAAATTACTTAGACAAGTTCAATGTCTTCTAGTCACCAGGGCCTGATGAAATATATCCAAGGCTACTTAAGGAGCTGACTGATGGGATAGCTAAGCCATTAGTGATTATCTTCAAAAACCCAAGAAAGATGGGAGAGATTCCAGAGGACTGGAAAAGGGCAAATATATAGTGCCAGTCTATAAAAAAGAGATTAAGGACAACCCAGGGAATTACCGCAGTCAGTTAACTTCAGCACTCAGAAAGATAATGGAACAAATAATTAAGCAATCAATTTACAAACACCTAGAAGATAATAAGGTGATAAGTAACAGTCAGCATGGATTTGTCAAGAACAAATTGTGTCAAAACAAACTGATAGCTTTCTTTGCCAGGGTAACAAGCCTTATGGATTGGGGGAAGCAATAGATATTGTATATTTTGACTTTAGTAAGGATTTTCCTGCTTTGAAGAGGGGGTTGAAGTCGATGACCTCTTGAGGTCCCTTCCAATGATAATATTCTATGATTTTAATACTGTCTTGCATGACCTTCTCATAATAAACTAGGGAAACACTACCTAGATGGAGCTACTATAGGGTGGGTACATAACTGGTTAGGAAACCGTTGCCAATGTCAAGCTGGATGGGTGTATTGAGTGGGGTCCCACAGGGATCTGTTCTGTTCAATATCTTCATCAATGATTTGGATCATTGCATAGATAGTACACTTATAAAGCTTGTGGATGATAGTAAGCTGGGAAGGGTTGCAAATGCTTTGGAGGATAGGGTTAAAATTCAATGTGTTCTGGACAACCTGGAGAAATGGTCTGAAATAAATAGGAGGAAGTTCAATGAGGACAAATGCAAAGTACTCCACTTAGTAAGGAACAGTCATTTGCACATGTACAAAATTCGAAATGACAGCCTAGGAAGAAGTATTGCAAAAAAAGATCTGGGGGTCATAATGGATCACAAGTTTAAATATGAGTCGAGTTCAACAGTTGAAAACATTCAGGGATGTTCTGTACTGAAGACATAAGAAGTAAATTCTTTTGCTCTACTCTACACTGATTAGGCCGCAACTGGAATACTGTGTCTAGTTCTGGGTGCCACATTTCAGGAAAGATGTAAACAAATTGGAGAAGAGCAACAAAAATGACTAAAGGTCTAGAAAACATGGGCTATGAGGGACGATTGAAAAAAACTGGATTAGTTTAGTCTGAAGAAGAGAAGACTGAGAGGGGACAGAATTTTCAAATATATAAAAGGTTGTTACAAGGGGGAGGGAGAAAATTGTTCTCCTTAACCTCTGAGGAAAGAACAAGAAGCAATGGCCTTAAACTGCAGCAAGGAAGGTTTAGGTTGGACATTAAGAAAAACTTCCTAACTGTCAGGGTAGTTAAGCACTGGAAAAAATTGCCCTTGAAAGTTGTGGAATCTCCATCATTGAAAATTTTTAAGAGCAGGCTAGACAAATACGTGTCAGGGATAGTCTAGTTAATACTTAGTCCTGCCATAAGTGCACAGACTCTACTAGATGACCTCTCGAGTTTCCTTCCAGTCTTATGATTCTGTGAAACAGAGAACGAATAAATCACCACACCCAGCACTTATTTACTACAGGACAGCTCCTGCTAATTAGGCAGTGACAGATATCAGTAGAGAAACCAGAAACTAGGACTGCTTGCTCACAAACTGCAATCAAATGCCCAGGATGAGAACTCAGAACAATCCCTCTGGTTTCACCCTCACCAGATACTTTCTTCATGCAAAAATCTGTGTGCTTAAGACACAGACCCCAACTCCCCCATGGTCATGTTTTCTTTCCGCTGTGTATCTATCTGCGGTAGTTATCTGGTCCCCATGAGGCAGGGCATTTTACATAGATAAACTTACTTATTACAGCTCATATCAGATTTAGTCATTTTACTAGGAATCACAATTTAATGCCGGTGACTCACATAAATTGTTACAGAGCTATTCACTGTACATTATAACCTGTGACTTGATTCCACATTGATTAAATTTGCTGTGAAATATACATTTTTTGGTGAAAATTTCAGGATTATGCAGAAACTAACAGTGCATGTTCTCCTATGTGAAATTTGTTTGTGTGTGTGCGTGCGCGCGTGCATGTGCATGTGTGTGTTGTGTGCAGACAGACACATGCTGCTTTCAGTCAAGAAGGACAAAGAGGGTTGAAGTCAGATACTTATTATGGAATAGTTTTGCAAACTTACGGATGGATTTACTGCTATCGCTCCATGACAGAAATAAATATTGACTGGGTTGATGATCTTGCTTAGTCGACCAAAATGAAGACTGCACAGACAAGCCTGGTTAAGTACACCAGTACCTAACAGTGTCCCAAAGTAAAGAACACCCCTGGTTATTGCAGTCCTATGGAAATACAAGTAGCCTGTGCGGGGTTGCCTACCTCAGCAGGCAGAGAAGTTGCAGAGGACACCACAAATTTAGATTTGCATTTTTGGGGGCGCATACTCTGACATGCCCAATGTGGAGCTGCGCTGGCACCGGAGTAGCCCTCTTGTATCTGGCTGGCACCACCTGGCCCATCCTTCTCACTGCTGTGGGGGGTTCGTGCAGCATCTTAGTGTCAAAGACTAGATCTATAGGCTACCTCTACACTTGGAGCCGGGGTATGAGGCCCACCTTGAAGAGACATACTCACACTAGCCAGCTAAAAACAGACAGGCCTGTGCACAAGGCTGTGAGGATGGCTACACCCCATCCTTCCTGTGCAATTAGCAGCACAGGCAGCACGAGTGGCCCCCACACCAAGAATGCCCCAGCTCCCTGTTGCTGTCTGCTGTGTGGATGCCCTGGGTTCTGCTCCCCCTATACCCTGTCCATCCACACAGGGTGAGGTCTGATTTGGCCCATTGATTGAAGTGTATTCCCATGCCCGTGTGACATTAACCCACTCAATCTGCACTTTGCTCGTCCTGGGCAACTTTGCACCAAAACTAAACCTTTCCTCTTCATGTACCTTACAAAACGTAGTCTTCGGACCCAGTGTTTCTCCCACTGACCTCAAAATAAGCTTTATGCTGTGTTGCCAACTCTTCTGAGTCTCATGATAATTATTGCTTTCCTTAGAGCCACAGCTCTTAGAGTCAGGCAGATAAGTGATGATTCCAGCCTTCATTCTCAAAGAAAAAAGTAAGTTTCTAGCCCTTGTGGGTGTGGAGAACGCTTCAAAATATGACACCTTCTCCCTCCCTCTCCCGCTCCCCCAGTGCACCCTACAGGCTCAAAAAGAAGGCAAATAAAAAGAACACCAAATCTAGTATTTTTACATAATCTCATGTTTTTAAAGCTAATTTCATAACTTTTGGTGAGCCTGACTCAGGATTTTGTAGCCTTTGGGGTTGGCAATACAGTTTACCATCTCCTTGACTTCAACCGCAGACGGACTGGCTCTTAACGACCCCGCTGGGGAAAGCATTCTTAAATATTTGCAGATGAGAAAAGTATATGCTGATCATCCACATAATGCATCATTAGCTCTGGCAGGACCCAGCTCGTCAAGTGCAGCATTACCATATGGTGCCTGCTAGAAACACATTCTGCCTTTAAAAGAAAACCCACGTTAAGAACTTGCTTTATGCATTAAACTGGCACAAAGCGCTCATCATGAATTCACAGGTTTTGTGCTGTCTTTTGCTCACTGCTGTTAGCTCTGTTTTTATCTCGCCTCCATTCCAAAGGAGTTCAAACAGAGGCAGGGGCTGAACTTTAGGAATGGGGAGAAAAGTGGTGTCGCCATGTTATATATTACCACAGTGATCACCATGGAAACGGGAAGATGGACCTGACCTTGCTAGGTTGCTACTGATCCTACAAGTGCTCAATCAAGTGTCTTGAGTTAAGCTCCTCTGGGACTGAAGATACACGCTTGAAGTTAATAAACTGGGGGTGGGGAAGGGAGAAAACAGAGAATTTTGGCAATGAAAATTGTGAGATCCTTTTGCACTGTGCTACACTGTGGAGGAAGCGTGTCGCTACTCCGGTGCGGATGGCTCATCTTCACACGACAGAGAGTTAATGCTAAACATACAGTGTCCGGGCATTGGAAGGCCTTTTGGAAATGTGTATGTCCCCATATTATGAAGTTTCATCAGAAGAATAGCAGACAAAAACAAAACGTGCAGTGACAATTTGAACAGTATCAGTATTATTTTGATATACATTATTGAAACATACGATACTGCTTAAGCTAAAATACATGGTCTTTGTTTTTACTCCTTTTCCTATTCTATGTTTCCCTTAAAAAACTCCTGTTCCTGAAGCCAGTATGCTTCATGAGTCAATCAAAAAGCAACCTCCATCACATTCTGGGAGAGTTTTTGCTTGCCTAGTAAAATACATATCCTTTACTTTTATAGGATGGCTGATCATTTTGCCCATTAAAATGACCAAAATCTAATATGTAGCAAATCATTGTATCTAAGAGACTCTGAAGTGAAGCACAGATCCAGTACTGTGCTCAGCCTAAGAGCATTTTAAGCCACACTCTCTCCACATGGTTTATGTAAGGTTGCACAAGCTTGGATTTTTCTGTTATAATAATGAGTTGGGTATTAGCCTCAAAGAGAACCTGCAGGCTTATACAGATTACAGAGCTGTATTTCTACCCTAGGTAGGTACAGAAATGTTAACAGTTTTAGCTACAGTTTTGAATTATACTAGAGCCTCACATTTATTTAGAAATCGAGACTAACACGGCTACCTCTCTGGAACAAGATCTTCCAGATTCTTTAAATAGCCCTGGAAACATGTTTCTCTGTTCCTTTGGTGCAGGCCTGAGTTTTTAAAACTATGTGTGCAAGGACAAGGCTAATTTGTGCATGCATTTACACTGACCTGCACCTTGGACACCTGAATGTATAAAACGACCATTAACAGGGACCAGTTATTTGCATGTGAAGCTACGTGACTAGTGAGTGAACTCATGGTAAATGCACATGCAACATTTTGAAATGCAGCCTCAGCTTTATTCTACTGACAGGGTTTTCCCATTGGGACAATCTGAGAAACAACTGCTTTGTGATTCATGGAGATCATCCTGATTTTGATTGTTTTGCAAGGCTTTTATGTGTTTTCAGAGAGTGAAAAGTGGTCTGCAGTCAGTCACCCAGGGGCCAAGATTTCCCCACCTCCATGCACACCCGCTGCCATTCCAGACCCTGCAACACTGTCCTGCTCTCAGCCCCCCCGGGCCACAAATCACTGCACTAGACATGCCCTGCCCCTTCGACACCTTCCCGGAGAGCCGGCCAGACCTGCAGATGGGAACAGGCTGCAGCATCCACAACCAGAGTGTGGACTGGGCACTCACAGTCTGGGCTGGAATAAGCATTTCCAAATCTTGGACAGAACAGGCCACCCATCAGCTGCATGAATTTCATCAGCCACATGAGTGAAGAGGAGTCAGGCTGGGTTCAGCCCAGGAGAAGTGCAGCGTGGCATGTGCACCGTCACCCTGTAATGGCAGCCATGGCTGAGCAGGGATTCACACCTGGGGAGACAACCCTCTGCCACCTGCCCGCGAAGTACCCAAAAGGTGACCCCTCTAAGGTGACTCCATCGCTAACTGAAAATTGTGGACAGAGGTGCTGATTCAGGATATAGAATCCTAGAATATTAGAGTTCGAAGGGACCTCAGAAGGTATCTATTCCAACCCACTGCTCAAAGCAGGACTATCCTCAGCTAAATCATCCCAGCCAGGGCTTTGTCAAGCTGCAGCTTAAAAACCTCTAAATTCCACCACCTCCCTAGGTAACCCATTCCAGCGCTTCACCACCCTCCTAGTGAAAAACATTTTCCTAACATCCAACCTAGACCTGTCCTACTGCAACTTGAGACCGTTGCTCCTTGTTCTCTCATCTACCACCACTGAAAACAGCCTAGCTCCATTCTCCCTGGAACCCCCTTTCAGATAGTTAAAGGCTGCTATCAAATCCACCCCCTCATTCTTCTCTTCTGCAGACTAAACAAGCCAGGTTCCCTCAACCTCTCCACATAAGTCTTGTGCTCCAGCCCCCTAATCATTTTTTTTGCTCTCCACTGGACTCTCTGCAACTTGTCCACATCCTTTTTGTAATGGGGGTCCCAAAACTGGACACAATACTCCAAATGTGGCCTCACCAATGCTGAATAGAGGGGAATAATCACTTCCCGCGATCTGCTGGCTATGCTCTTACTAATGCAGCCCAATATGCCTTTAGCCTTCTTGGCAACCAGGCCACACTGCTGACTCATATTCTGCTTCTTATCCACTGTAACCCCCAGATCCTTTTCTGCAGAACTGCTGCCTAGCTCGTCAGTCCCCAGTCTGTAGCTGTGTATGGGATTCTTCCGTCCTAAGTGCAGGACTCTGTACTTGTCTTTGTTGAACCTCATCAGATTTCTTTTGGCTCAATCCTCCAATTTGTTTAGGTCTTTCTGTATCCTATCCCTCCCTTCCAGGGTATCTACTACTCCCCCTAGCTTGTGTCATCTGCAAACCTGCTGAGGGTGCAATCTACCCCATCCTCCAGATCATTAATAAAGATCTGAACAAAACCAGCCCCAGGACCGACCCCTGGGGCACTCCACTTGTGACCGGCTGCCAGTTAGACATGGAGCCATTGATCACTACCCGTTGAGCCCTATGCCCTAGCCAGTTCTCTATCCATTTTACAGTCTATTCATCCAACATATTTCATGATATTTCATGGCTGTGCCAGCCCATTCTGGACTCCTTCACGCTGAGGGAATTTGTGGGTGACTTGGGGCTTTGCCATCCAGATGGACCTCTGTGGCATGTTCACTTATTCAGTTCATGAAAATGTGAAGAGGGTAAAACTTCAGGACAAGAAGAGCTAGTCAGTTCCATTGTGCTGAGCAGAGCATTAAGTACAAAGCATCATTGCAATGTAACAAGATTAACCCATGTTTCAAAGTAATCCAGAAATGAAATTTGCAAAAGGCCAGAAGAATAAGTACCTGGATTTTTACAGAACTCTGGCTACAAATTTGCATAATGTACTCAAAAAATCTAATCTCTGTTTATTAACAGAAGCCTATTTCAATAAACCACATTGCATTTACTCTCCTTTGCTAAAAGAGATTCTCTCTTTGGCATTCAGTATATACTTCTACCAGTTACAGGATCTGTGCACGTTTTAGACTTGTCTCTAAAATGATTAGGTGACCATTACGATCTGAATAAATCAATTTTCCCAACAGAAACTGATTCCAAATGCCCAGTGTTCTTATATCACATCTGTGCACGTGAATAGGAATGGTGGGATATGTGGGAACTATTTTGTATCGATGCGCGTTACAGAGGAACCAAGCTAGGGTTCACAACTCAATCTGGGAATAGTAAAACATTTGAATTCTTTGTCTTTACAAAACTGCAGACCCCAGAACTGTTTATCTGGGTTGTTGTAGGATTTACAGTATCATGTGACTGCACTTGTCAGCTGCTCTCCCCTGGTAACCAATTCCAGACCTGTAAAGCATGGGAATGGTGTCCTAGACCATACTTTACAGACATGTTCTAGGCTGGAGGGTGTCACAGAGGGGCCTGTCCTCTGGCAGGGAATCCCAGGGGAAATCTGGTTGACCCATCAAGAATCACTCCTGCAGGACGCAGCATGCTGAGGTCTGGCAGTGGGTGCAGGGTGATTTTCCTCTGCATGGTCAGTTGGCTGCTATGAATGGGCAGGTGAGAAACAGTCGTTATTTATTAAATAATTATTTATATGACCATTGTGCCTAGAAGACCTAGCGAGAGATCAGGTTCCCAGTTTGTTAGGTGCTATGCCAACAGAGAAAAAGAAGACAGTTCCTGCCCCAAAGAGCTTACAGTCCAAGTAAGAAACATGATTTTGCCCTTAACGTGAGCTAGGGACCTTAATGAAATACTCCTGACTTTAGCCAACTGTGGTGCCATAGACTATTTGGAGGTTTTCCCCTTTTTTAATCTGACAGCATACACATTTTCTTTCTTGCTAAAAACCACTAAAACAAAAGCCTTATCCAAAGGGACAGTGACTTAACCCGAGTTCTGCACGTAGTTTAGTTTGTCTAAAAGATGTTACCATGCAGTCCGTCCGACCAGCAGTAAGCTGAAAACCATACAGCCATGTTTCACACTCAGTTTTACACTCTGTAAATACAATATTAGTGATTTCTCAACAACTGTTGAGACATGCATGAGAAATCAGCCACAGCATTCAAAGAGCTGGACAACTGCCCCTTCAAGGCATTACTTCACGTTGCTATTTGGAGAAAGTATCGTCTCAATGATATTTTCAGCTAGTGTTTCATGTCATGATTAGTGAACCTCTAAATGTGTGTGTGAGAGGGGTTGCAAAAGGTCAGAGGTTTAAGCCTTGAATTCCCATGGGCTTCTGTGCTATCTGGCACTTCCTGCTTTCATTTAAGGTGGAAATACCATGAGAAAAACTTTTCTTGCAGTATAAAGCCTTTCTACTATAAGACCCCTTCCACCGCTGAACCCCAACATTGACACTTTTTTTTGCTCTTAGACCCCAATGCTGACTCCTCATTGACCTCAGAACCCTGCCACACAAAAACAAGAAGAGAAAATAATATCAATAAAATCTAAAACTAAAAACAAAGAAAAAACTCTTTAAGCAGAGTTTCTAAACCCCAAAGGGAGGATTGGCAGAGATTCCATAGTGAAATTAACCATTGGAGCAATACCAAGCATCATGGTGGATTCTTCACCAGTTGCAATTTTGAAATAATGATTGGATGTTTTCCTAACAGGTCTTCTCTGGGAATAATTTTGGGGAAGTTCTCTGGCCTCTGTTATACAGGAAGACAGACTAGCTTATCGCAATGTTCTCTGCTGGCCTGGAATCTATATGTCCATTGAAGTCCACTAGGGATTTTTACTATTGCTACCAACTGTACCTGGAAGGCTTTCAAATAATATGACTGACGGAAGCAGTATACAGTCAATAGATAGATAAAGTTATTTTCACATCGAGCCTTGATGGTGCCAGGAAGTACAGAAAAATAAATGAGTGGGGGAAGCATTTCCAACCCTGATTAATCAAGACTAATGAGTCAGGACCCACAAATCATGAGATTGGCACATATACCATGAGATTAGAAAAAAACAAAATTCTTTTTCTTTCCCTTCTGGCTTCTGAGTTGTGCTTGTGTCACATTTTCAGGATTTCCTCCACAATCTTGAGGGCTAAAAACTTTCTTTAAAAAAAAATGAAGGTGGAGATTTTGCTTTCATCATAGGACTCTCAGAGCTGGAGCCTTGAAAAAAACCAACATACATTATGAAGTTTGCAATAAAATGAGACGAGTTGACAACACTAGACAGAGCTGCCAACTCTCACAGCATTGTCACAAACATCACAATATTGGCTTTTTTACTAAATGTTCCTGATTTTATTGTCTCTAATTAAAGAGTGCCTGTCAGCTCAGCATGACCCCTTTCCTCTTGCACAGTTCGAAGGTTGTCTCCTGAATCCAGCTACACATGCACACTTTCATCATTCATAAGATCAGACCACAGAAATTCCAGCACGTGCAACACTTCCCCAGCTATGAGTATGAAATGTAAGGAAATGTATAATGAGTATGATTGACACCTGCCAACAGCAAGATTTGGTGGAGGCAGAGAGTGCTCTCCCTCCAAGCCTTTTTGCTCTGGGGCTTTCTGATAGGGCCCCTTGTGGAGTAAGGTGCCATTCAACATAGAATCATAGAACCATAGAACATTAGAGTTGGAAGGGAACTCAGGAGGTCATCTAGTCCAACCCCTGCTCAAAGCAGGATCAACCCCAACTAAATCATCCCAGACAGAGCTTTGTCAAGCCACAGTCAAACCTCTAAAGATGATTATTCCACCACCTCCCTAGATAACCCATTCCAGTGCTTCACCACCCTCCTACTGAAAAACTTTTTCCTAATGTCCAACCTAGACCTCCCCCACTGCAACTTGAGACCGTTGCTCCTTGTTCTGTCATCTGCCACCATTGAGAACAGCTTAGCTCCATCCTCCCTGGAACACCCTTTCAGGTAGTTAAAGGCTGCTATCAAATCCTGCCTCACTGTGCACTTCTGCAGACTAAACAAGCCTAGTTCTCTCAGCCTCTCCACATAAGTCTTGTGCTCCAGCCTCCTAATAATTTTTGGTGCCCTCCAGTGGACTCTTTCCAATTTGTCCACATACTTCCTGTAGTGGGGGTTGGGGGGCAAAACTGGACATAGTACTCCAAATGAGGCCTCAGCAGTGCTGAATAGAGGGAAATAATCACTTCCCTTAATCTGCTGGCACTGCTCCTACTAATGAAGCCCAATATGCCGTTAGCCTTCTTGGCAATAAGCTTTGGGCATCCAGCTTCTCGTACACTGTAAGCACTTGTTCCTTTTCTGCAGAACTGCTGCATAGTTAGTCGGTCCCGAATCCGTAGCTGTGCATGGGATTTTTCCTTCCTAAGTGCAGGACTCTGCACTTGTCCTTGTTGAATCTCATCAGATTTCTTTTGGCCCAATCCTTAATTTGTCTAGTTTACTTTGTATCCTATCACTGCCCTCCAGTGTTTCTACCACTTTCCCCAGCTTAGTACCATCTGCGAACTTGCTGAGGGTGGAATCCACCCCATCCTCCAGATCATTAATGAAGATGTTGAACAAAACCGACCCCAGCACCGACCCCTAGGAAACTTCGCTTGTTAGTGGCTGCCAAGTAGACATCGAGCCATTGAGAACTACCTGTTGAGTGTGATTATTTAGCCAGCTATCTATCCATCTTAGTCCATTCATCCAACCCATACTTCTTTAAATTGCTGATAAGGATGCTATGGGAGCCCATATCAAACCTTTGCTAAAGTCAAGGTATATCATGTTCACCGCTTTCCCCACATCCACAGAACCAGTCATCTCATCATAGGTTCATCACACATGACTTATTCTTGGTGAATCCATGTTGACTGTCCCTGATCACCTTCTTCTCTTCCAAGTGCCTCAAAATAGATTCCTTGAGGACCTGCTCCATGATTTTTGTGTGGACTGAATTGAGGCTGACTGGTCTGTAGTTCCTCGTAACCTCCCTTTTTTTTGAAGATGGGCACTATATTTGCCTTTTTCCAAACATCTGGGATCTCCCCCACTCTCCAAGAATTTTCAAAGATAATGGCGAATGGCTCTGCAATCACATCAGCCAAGTCCTTCAGCTCCCTCAGATTCTTCACATCTGGCTCCATGGACTTGTGAATGTCCAACCTTTCTAAATAGTCCTGAACCTGGTCTTTCACCATTGATGGCTGTTCACCTCCTCCCCATTCTGTGCTGCCCAGTGCGGTAGTTTGGGAGCTGACGTTGTCTGTGAAGACAGAGGCAAAAAAAGCATTGCGTGCTTCAGCTTTTTTCATATGACCTGTCACTAGGTTACCGCCCCCATTCTGTAAGGGGCCCACATTTTTCCTGAATTTCTTCTTGTTTCTAACATACTTGTAGAAAACCTTCTTGTTCCTTCACATCCCTTGCTAGCTTCAACTCCAATTGTGCTTTGGCCTTCCAGATTTCACTGCTGCATGTCCGAGCAGTATTTTTATAATCCTCACTAGTCATCTTACTTCTTGTAAGCTTCTTTTTTGTGTTTAAGTTCACCAAAGACTTCTTTGCTAAGCCAAACTGGTCGACTTCTATATCTTTTCTTTTTTCTGCACATTGGGATGGTTTGTTCCTTTGCCCTTAATAAGGTTTCTTTCAAATACTGCCAGCTCTCTTGGATTCCTTTCCCCCTCATATTAGCCTCCCAAGGGATCCTGCCCATCAGCTCCCTGAGGGAGTCAAAGTCTGCTTTTCTGAATTCCATGGTCTGTTTCCTGCTGTTCTCCTTTTTGTCAGGATCCTGTACTCGAACATATCATGGTCACTGCTGCCTAGGTTGCCACCCACGTCTACTTTGCCTACCTAAATCGTTCCCGTCTGTGAGCAGCAGGTCAAGAGGAGCACAGCTTCGCCTAGGTTCCTCCAGCATTTGCACCAGGAAGTTTGTCTCAGGTAAAAGGTGTTGAAGGCATTGCATTCCCATCGATTCCTGGGTGATTGTGAGTGGAAAATAAGACCTGCAAAGGTTCGAAAACCCATGTGGGAATGGGTCAGATTTCAGGTGGTGTTCAAGCCAAGCATTTTATTTATTTCAGAAACTTTCTCCTAGATGTTCCAGTGAGCCCAGTCCCCTTTGTATCAACCCTTTCAGTTGGCAGAAAGGTTACAAACACCATGAGGATACTGCTGAGTGACTTATTCCTAAGCAAGAATAAGGGCATTAACATGAGCTCTGAATGATTGTCAGTGCATTACTCTGTTGAAAAGGATAAATATGGTTGTTTAGACAACAGGTAAATTACCATGCGATAACTAAGTCCTGGTTGTCTGTGACTTTATTGGGGTGGGGCTGAAACATTACTTGCTCTCTTTTACTTGCTCAGAATGGGTCCTTAGCCTGAAAGGTAAAACCAATTAATGTTGAAGATCTTTAAATGTGCACACTGGTGTTTGAAGTATGGAATGTGACAGTTTTGTATCCTGAACAGGGTTTTCATGATCATGAAGATGTAGACAAAAAATGAAAACTGGGAACAATGTTCATATTGATCATATTTACCCTACAGAGGCAGGATAAGGGCAAATCTATTCATCTGTCCAAAAGTTTCAGAACTGTCCTTGGGAAATGAGAATAATTATATTTGAAAAGGTCATGGAAGTAATTTAAAACTGGAATGCAAAAGAACAAAATAGACTGCTCAGTGACAAGAGGAAGGTTAAACACATCTACATGAATCAAAAGAGTATGTTTCTTGTACCTTTGTATTGCCAAAAATAATTGAATTGGCTTAGACAGGATCATGTAACCTAAAATATTTTTGCACTATTGATCTCCTAAGCAATTTAACTGTTGACCAATTATGCATTGGCTGAGGGCTGGGTCATATCAGACTGTGTTGTTGTTACCCTAAAACTCTGGAGCCAATAGATCCTGAACTAGACTGGGTTTACTAGTGAACCAATTCCAAGCCTCATTGCCATAAGCTGGTAATTAAAAATGGTCTGCCCTAAGGGATTTACAAGAGTTTACCAGGGGTTTCCATTGAAATCATTGAAAAACTTTGTAGACCTGCCTCCCTTGGTTTACCCTTGAGAGGACATCGATGCCACCTTCCACTCAAATACTCAAACAGTAAATTCTTTTTTAAAATATGTTTCTTTATTCAATGGTAATTTTAATATGATTGGATTTTAAATCCACAATCAATACAATATAATAAAATGAAATAAGCTGCTTCAGACAATACAAGACACTATAAACTATATATGGCATACTAGTAAATATAACATAAAACTCTAAAATTGCAATACACAGCATGATGAAACATTTCGTTAGTACATATTACAAGTTATAAATACTGAGATGCTGCACAGCATAATAAATATACAGTCTTGAAATATACAACACAACAAAATCCTGCATACATTTGTATAAGGCTTTAATACAATGTTGTATTATAGTACCAAACTTATTACAATATAACATACAATTCACTTATTACATATATATGTGTATACACACACACACACACAGAGTGAGATTACAATATCATACTTCCTAATACTATTACAAACTAACTAACCTGTGAATGTTAATCAGGCAATCTTAGAAGGGTGGGACTGGAGATCATTCAAATGCAAACATCCCACATTATTTACAGTCATGCCTACACATTCCTTTTACTTAGAGGAATTTAATCAAGAAGAAGATAAGTATAACTCTTCTGTCTCATATCAAGGGTCCTTCTGGTCTGGTTTATTTCTTTGGTTGGTTGGTTGCTGCTACTACAGGCAATTTTCTTCAGATGTTTTTCTTTCTTGTTCTCTTGCTCCTGGTAACTCTTTCTCTGGTCATAAACACCCACACTGAAGCCTTTCAGCTCTCTGCCTTATAGCTGATTTTTATGACCTTTTCTGAGCCTTTTTGATTGGTTGCTTTCTTAATGTCAATCAACAGCATCTTTCCCACTCAGGGGTGATATCATTTTTTGACCAATAATTGCCCAGTATGTTAATTAGCTTTAGTTGTTTACTTCCTAAATTGAACCTCCTTTGGAACCTCCTTCGAGGCAGTATCATTTTCAACTAATCAGCTATCCCATAAGCTGATTAGCTTCACTTGTTTTCTTCAAAATTTGGATCCTTCTTCTCACCTACTGGCCCCTCCTGTCAGGTATTAAGTGTGACCTTTATTTCACCTAGCCTACCTTTCTGCTATTGCTCAGTGACTTAATATCTCCATTTTGTTTGTTTCTTTCTCTTAGCAATGACATAATCAGCCACCATTTTGGATTTCTACCTAAACTTATTGTAAACTATCATTATTTATTATTTATCAGAAGCCTTAAACTTAAAACTATTGCTATTTATGACAAATCATTATGATTCTGATACCATCTTTGTTATATGAATCAGAACAGATACATCTATGATGTTTTTCTCCCTGTCTCTACCTGAATTTCAGCTGTGTGGCCAAATTCTGTCACTGGAGCAGAGCCTTTACCTATGAGAGTTTTCAGGATCTCTACAAGTCTGAGAAAATACATTGGGCCAGATTTTGACTTGAATTACACCCAGTAGCGAATGGTCAGGTATCAGATGCATCCTGTACAGGGGGAAGTCTCTTCCTTGTCCCAGGAAGCTAGTGGGTGGTTTATGTTCTGTAGCATGGGGAATAAGAGCCCCCTATACATTATTATTACCAAAGAATGCAACTGTGCATAGTATCCTCATAAATGTAAATGCCTAATCCGTTCCTGACCCCTTTGGAACTCTTTACCTCAGCAATATCTTCGGACAATGAGCTCCACTGGTTAACATTGTGTAACACTGGTCTTATTTTCCCCACTAACCTTTAACAGATATGTTTTCCCTTCTCTGCGCTCACCTGACAACTTCTCTAACCTCCACATCAGACTCTAGGAGAAGCATGATAAAGTGCCAGGCTATATGTCCTCTTTTGATTCTAATGTGCACACAAAAGCAGATTTACAGAATGAATCGTGGGATCAGAGCAAGGCCCAGAGTACACCCTGCGGGATTTGTGTGGTACAATTTCTAGCACTGATTGTGTTCTTTTATAACTGTTGTAAATAGTCTGTTTGAAACTGGAACTATACAGATGCTATTAGAATGAAGCAGCTGCTATTCTCCAGAGAGTCACAGACTCCTAAACAGAGCTTTTACTTTAAGACGCTAGTGCTGAAAATTGCAGAATGTCAGGGGCTAAGCAGTTCTAAACTTAGTGACTTCATTTTCATATCAGAAATGATTTCCGGTTAAGACCTTGAGTGTTGTATGTTGTAAGGTGGCACCATGATAAAGGGCTTGCAGGAATTGTAAACATAAACAGCAATTGTTTCTTGCCGAAAATTATCAAAAAGGCTTCTATTTTCTTAGTTTAGATAATTGCACCTAAGATGCTTAATAAAATGCAAAAGATTATCAGAGATCATCATGATTTCTTTCTAATTAAAAATGAAAAGAACCAAATGCTAAGTTTCTTCTTTCTTTTGTTCCTCAACCATTCAGTGAGAACAAAGTGTATCTTACTCCATCTCCTGGATATTCATGGCTCTTCCTTCTGAGAACTAGCAAAGGACAGGTTTTGACAGGATGACCTCCTGGGCTTTCAACCAAGACCAGTTGCACACACTGATCAGAAACCAACACGCAGAAAGGAAATCTGTTTCCATTTCTAATTAAGCAGAACCTTCTGCTGCATGGCTAAGAGGGATTTTAGTGGGATGAAAACATTGCAAGTGAAATATTGGCCCGGTGCTTCAGGGGCTCAGTGCTGAGCTCATGGTGCCTTATGGCATTTGCTATTTCCCTTCATTGGTGTGTTTACTTCACTTAGCATTTGTATTTGTGTTAATTGTAGTGTTTCATGGATTACTATAATAGTGAGTGGTGCTCTTCACAGCTGGGTAAAGACCACTAGTTCATGCTGTCAGTTGCTTATGAAAACCTGGCTGGGATGGGGTACACAACTGCATAAATAATTGCAAGGCAGGCAGAGCTGCCTAATAGCTTGGGTGCTAGCCGTGGGCTTAGAAGAGTTAGGTTCAATTCCCAGCTGTGCCAATAGGCTTCTGGGTGACCTTGGGAAGGGCACTTCCTGCTTTGTGCCTCAGTTCACATCTGTGAAATGGGGATAATGATAGCAAGCCTTCTTGGCAAAAGCAGTGAATCGAACGATTCAGGGACATGTTTTCTAGTGTTAACTTATCATACAAAACTATTCACCAATGGCTACAGCACATGAACCTTGGTCTCTATATCACTTGGAGAGTTAATTACCAGCCCTGTACCTGAATATACTATAGAACATAGAATCATAGAATATTAGAGTTGGAAGAGACCTCTGGAGGTATCTAGTCCAACTCCCTGCTCAAAATATATTGCAACATGTCTAATTAATTTATGCAGATGTACAGTACATAACGAAACACAACACCACTGTTGATTTGTAATATGTGCAGTTCAAAATGTTGGTTAAACATCATCTCTGGTGACTGAAAGCCATCTATGGCAGCCCACCTTTTATAGCACAAACAAATGGCCAGTCTGAACTGCATGTTTTACAGTCAAATATCCCAATCACTGTTCTCTTTTGGCACATGTTTGAGCACTACAGCTAAAAATCTGCTTTCTCTGAGCATTCTCACTAGTAAAACTCCAGTGTTCATGGAAAGTGAACATGAAATGTTTTCAGATATGTTCAAGTTGAAATCGGTTGGAATTCAAACAAATATTCTAATATATTGCTCTAATGTATTTTCACAGCTCCAGTTTTGAACAACAACCTTCTTTACTGGCTATTTACAAAGTCTTTTAATCATTTGTCTTTAAGTGAATTATAGACTATAATGAGAGAGAGATGGCCAAATTCATCTGTGGTGGCAGCAGGTGTGGCCTATTGAAGAATGAGTATCAAATCTGGAATATATCAGGTTCAGCCACACAAATGCAAATCCTGAATTCTGTAAAGCCACTGACCCTTGATTCCTCTGTAAAGTCAAGCATGTTCTGCAGCAGCCTTATCTCTTTCAGATAATCTAGATGCAGACTGCACCTTCCACTATCTCCATGTCTAGAAACCCAAGTAAAAAAAGCACAAAATAATTCTCGTTGCTATTCAGCGCCCTCCTCAGAAACGTCTCTGAGTGACTGCAAAACTCTCTGTTATGTAGTAATCCTGAAACGTTTTGGACCAAATCTTTATCCTATCATAGCAATACACTTACAACTGGTTTGAATGGAAGAAGAACTCAGTGGGTTTATGCAAACAATGGACAAAATGTGGTCCATATACTTGATTTGGCTTTCACCATGGAAAATATGAAATTGCTCCTAGGTTCTGCTATGGCTCACAGCACCTGAGCATCTGAGCACTTCTCAACATTTAACGTATTGATACTCAGAACTGCCCTATGTGGGTCTTCTCATTGTACAGCTGGCAGCAGCAGCACAGAGAGACTATGATTTGCCCACTGTCACACAGGAAGGCCGTGCAAGGACAAGGCATTGAATGCGGGTCCCTGAGTCCCAGGCTAGGCACTCTAATCTCTGGACCATCTTTCCACCTCATGTAAATTTGCCTGATAGCTAGACTCATTTAATAATTGAACAGACAAGCCCCAAACACTGTCCCCCCTCTAATGCCTGCAGCTATATAGGTTAAAGCCTGGATTGTACCATTCACAGAGGGAGGACACAAGAGGGATGTGGGAATCTATGGAGTCCATTACTCAAGCAGAGTCTTACCTTGGCTTTGCTCCTTGCTAGCTCTGGGGGCTGATATAGCGAGGGTGCCTGTTCTTACTCTGTCTTTCCCCACTCCACTACTAACAATGTATTGTATTAAGGAGAAAGACCGCCTTGTGTCTTATGTTGTTCTGGGACAAAAGGTAATTTCGTCTGCTCTCTTGTCCCCCTCCTCCCTCAAGCACCTGCCAAGGAGCCAGATGCTATGTAGTGTGGCCCTACAAAGCTGGCAGAACCAGACACGTGTTTGTGCACGCGCACACACAGAGACACACACGCTCTGCTGTCCTAATTCCAGGAGGAGCCCTTCAGAAATGTGCAGCCAACCAAAGAAAATATCTGTCCTCTGTGACAAATTCACACATGCTGCTCCAGTGACCGCTCACTATGTTTCAGCATCTAAATTGGATTAATTTTTAATTATAAAAGCCTCTGCATAACATGCAGCATGTTCAATGTTTCAGGTGCAATACCGTCCAGGCAGCAATTGGGATCTGTGTTGCTGTCTGTACTCTGGGTCAGACAGTCTGTGGCTGAACTTGGTGTGTGAATATTTGGTGTGCAGATATCAGTGAACCAGGAGATATTTTTCATGTGGCGTTCACACCCTTGGTAGAAATGATCTGTGGTGGGACAGCAGGCTCTTTGGGTACCTATATACTTTCAGCAGCACCATTCTGTCACTTCTCTGGCCAAGGGTGGTAGGTTTGGTAGCTGTGCAGCAAACCACTGAGACAAAATGCATGTATTATTCATTATTATGAATAATTTATTAATGCTTATTTTATTTCAATTAACACAAGTGGTCCTGGATAACATGGCCACTCCTACTGAACAATGATGCTGTGAGAAATGAAAAAAAAAAGTTTCTTTTTTTCAATTTCAGAATTTCATGGAGTGCTAAAAACAATTAGGTGTCTAAAAACTGAAAAATACAAAATGAAAAATTTCATTTACGATAAAAAGACTTTTTTTAGTTCAAAAAAGATATGATGGAAAAATTGTGACTAGTTCTAGCAAAGAGCTGATTTTGTAATGACTAATACGACCAACTCTACCTGGGATCTTAGAGCTATTAGGGAGACAAGCTGGATGAGGTAATAACTTTAATTGGACCAACTTCTGTTGGTAGGAGAGACTCTAGTTGTCACCTCCCACCCCACACTAAAACCCACAGGGTATCATCAAATCACTACAATCCATGCTTGACGGAGACCCCATCCTGCAAGAAATCTTTAATGAACCCCCTATTCTGGCCTTCAAACAGCCCCCCAACCTCTCCAGTCTCATCAGCAGAACAATCCCCACCATTCAGAACGCACCAACTCAAACCAGCATCAGATCCAGCCAGAACAAGAGATGCAGACATATCCCCACTGCTAAAATAAAGTGCTCCCCCAACGCATCTTTCAAGACCCATGGATCCTACATATGCCTACCACAACACAACCAGTGCACAGAATTCCCCAATGACAACTATGCGAGTGACACCAGACAATCACCATGCTCTCAAGTGAACTCACAGATGAAAATGATACAAGACAAAAACACCACCTCACCTGAGGATGAACACTTCTCACAAATCGATCCCTCTCTACTTGATCT